>KV751394.1:991822-1005367 GCA_001698575.1 Mola mola
GTAGGTGGAGGCGGATCCTCCCTCTAGCCTCCGTTTCTTCCCACTGCCCCCATGTTAACCCTCTTGAGCATGTTTTACTATATCTGTCTGCGACGACGCTCCAGGAGTGGGACCCGAGGCGAGGTGCTGACCAGCCGGCGGGCCGTGGAATCTGGCCAGCGGGCGGTGCTTCCGGTCAGCGTGGAAGTGGAGCAGTATGTCAAAGAAGTTCTGGACTTCAGCTCCCACTATGGTAGTGAGAATAGCATGTCGTACACCATGTGGAACCTGGCTGGGGTACCCAACGTCTACCCCAGCTCGGGGGACTTCACTCAGACGGCTTTATTCAGAGCTTATGGGACGTGGTGGGAACAGTGTGCCAGTGCTCCACCACCTTCCCGCCGCACACCTGAGGGCTTCCACAGCCAGGATTATATTGAGCTGGGCTTTGAAGAGCCTGTCTACCCTACAGGAGTGGATGTACTTGAGACGTATTACCCTGGAGCCATCGTCCAGATCCTGGCCTGCTCTCACAACCCCTTCTCCCAGAACCCACCTACTGATGTCAGGTAAATCCTACTATCCATCTTCGAGAACCACCACTGTTCATTCTAACTGCCCCTTTAGTTTACAACTAAAGATTGTACAACACTACAAGGAAAACCATGCATTACCAGGAAGGTTTTATGGCCAAATGAACTCTGGAGATTTGAATTACTCCAGCTTTACTGCTCCAGTTATGATGCTCTTAAAAATTGATGTGTGTCATTTTTATTCATTATCAGATTGGCTTTCCTTTACTATTTTATTAAAAAAAACAAAAACACAAATGCTCTATAAATAATCTTTATGACTGGTTGTTTCAAAGTGGCTCTCAAGGTTCTTCTGCTGCATGTAGCAATAAAATCACAAGGTGCATATGCAAGCCTGAAGCTTTAATGATCATTTTCTCAAAAGAAGTCTGTAAGCAGAGCCGTCCTTGACGAGTTGTTGCTCCTTGGATGTATCAGAAGGCTTGTTGGAGGTGAACTGAGAGAGCGCATGAGAACAGGTGGCAGCCAGAAGGGGCATTGACAACAGGCTTTGGTCAGCTTAAAGTGATTCCAGCAACCTTCTGTGTGTACAGGAAGTGCCAGAAACACACGCATCCTTTTTGACCTCATTCTGAAATATATTAGCATGTTTATATCTCCAGTTGTTTTAATTATGACAGGGTAGCATACCAAAATTCTGCAAAGACAATCTATTGTTTCTGTTCACGGTTCTGCCTCCATTTCATCTACATATACATTACATCATCTGATCAATCATGATCAGGTTGGACACATTCCTGACCTGAATGCACTCTGTGGCGATCGCTGGTGATTGATTTTGCACAACATGCCAGCTGGCATTTTTAGAGGCATTTTACGTAGTAAAAATGTGTCACACCCGGCATAAAATCTAAAGTAGTAAAATACCGGCCAGAGTGAGCAATCATCATGCGGTATAATGTGAAAGATATTCTTTATTTAAATATTCTAGTTGCACATAGCAGCAACACTGCTTCACTTGAAGCTGTGTAAAGTGTCATACATTTATTTATTTAGTGTTCAGCTATAGGAAAGCCACAGTGTGGTGGAGAGTGAACATCATTCAGCGTGACCACGTGGAACTAATCTAATCAATCAGTATTAGCTGTGGACCAAAATTGGAGTTCAGAAGTAAGCAGGACCAGCCTCTGTAACGAGCCTTGATGCTCATATTCCTGCGCAGTACCGGAATGTCACAGTGAGCCAAATCCAATTTGTCCCAAATCTGTGCAATTATCCCATATCTTTGTATTTCTCAGAGGATTAAAGGTTCAGCCGGTGTCTAATTTTATTGGAGTTTTAGGCAGTTTGTGGACACATTCATTTTCTACTACTTATCCCGTTAGGGGTCGCGGGGGGGCTGGAGCCTATCTCAGCATCTTGGGGCAAAGGCAGGGGACACCCTGGACAAGTCGCCAGTTCATCGCAGGGCTGACATATAGAGACAAACAACCATCCACAGAGTGACCAATTGACCTAACCCCCAGATTTGCATGTCTTTGGAATGTGGGAGGAAGCCGGAGTACCCGGAGAAAACCCACGCAGACACAGGGAGAACATGCAAACTCCACACAGAAACATCCTGACCCGGAATCGAACCCAGGACCTTCTTGCTGTGATGCGACAGTGCTAACCACTGCACCACTGTGCCGCACAGCTGTTGATAAAACATTTGACCATTACCATCATTAAACTCATCTCGTTTTAATTAAACAGCATGCATTTGTGGTTGTTAGCAGTCATGTTATTATGAACTCCACTTCTTTGTGTCATTTATTAAAAGAAAGATGAAAAACAACCCTTTTTTCCCCCAAAACTTTGCCTTTCTTAGGCTTGTTTATCCACCGAGCACATTGACAGTGAAGATCCACTGAGTGGGGATTCAAAGTCAGCTACATAAAAAATGTTGAAAATGATTTATTTAAATGTGATAGGCTGGCCTAAGATAGGTCGTACAATAAAGCTCTCTCGTCCACACTACCAAAAAAGTGTCAGTCTGTTAAAGTAGTGCTCTGTAACATAAACTAACTTGTTACATCCAATTTTTATTTGAGTTAAAATATTAATATTACTTGATTTGAGTAATTGACCATTTATAGACTTATTGAGGTTTTTATGTTGATACACTGATATTTCTGTGATTTTAACTGGGTATTTTTGGCAGCTACAGTAGCTATTATATGTCAGCAGGGGACTCAGGTAGTCTTGTCCCAAAATGAACAAACCTGACAGGCAAATCCAGAAAAAGTGGTTTGATGTGACCAAACATAACATTTAAAAAACCTGCAACTACGACAAGCGCTGACACTTCTGAAATTAAGTGTCTGCACTCTTTCTCAGGTTGTTTAAGTTTGTGTGTGGTCAGTTGAGCATCTCAAATATATCTCAGACATGGACTTCAGGCTGGTCTGGTGTTGAGGAATAATGGTTGTGTCATTTTCTGCCACTGCCAGATGAGGGAGATGGAAGTTGTGCACTGCAGTTTTAAGGACATTACTCAAGTAACCAGATGCTGTTACTGTCCACCTCTGATGATCATACTGTAATCATAAAACTGTCATTACAGCTGTAAGTTAGCGGTGTGGACAGCAGGAGGGAGCAGCAGTCTGTCAGGTTTTGGTCATTGTTTCTCAGAAGACATTGTTAATTGGATTGAGTGCATGAAGCTTATAAACACTGAGCCAGCATCTGAAGGCATGAGACAGGAGTCAGTGTTTGCAGTCCTGATGGAAATTGAATGTGGTCAGGTGTGATAAAGCCGTATGAAGCACTGCAGTGCTAGAGGTAGTGGGAAAAAAACAAACATGTGCAACAATGTTAAAGTCCTGCGTACGTTCTCTTCTGCCCAGGTGGGAAGTGCTGTGGTCAGGAGAGCCCACCAAGGTGCTGACACCCCAGGCACGCCAATTTTCCCCCAACATCAAACATATTAACTTCCCTACCAACCTGCTGCGTCTGGAGGTCAACAGCTCCCTGCTGGACTACTACACCGAGCTGGACGCTGTCATCCTGCGCGGCGTGAGGGAGAGGCCCATGCTGGCCCTCTACAAGATGCCCATCATCGACATCAGTGACCTGAGTGACAGCGAGGAGGACGTGTCTGAAGTGGGAGGGCCCTTCATACAAGGAGGAGACGGCAACCACCACAGGAGAGGAAATGGCTTCTTTGACAAACTGCCTTATGAGGTGAATGAAGCTTGAGTCAGGCGTAGACACACACACTATATCTCAGACACAGTTGTTGTTGTTGAGACAGTTGTTTAAATGTTATTTGCCTTTTTTTAGAGAAGTTTAAGGGTGGTTTTACTTCAATTTATGGATCATTTTAGGAGTAAAATTTAACCTTGTGAACTTGAATCTTTAGAAATCTGACAAATATTTTTGTCTTTGTGTGTAGTTTAAGCTGTGAGTTTTATGCATCTGGGCCTGCGACAGCAAAGCACAAGTTTTCTGTTCTTGATGGAGTATTGGCGTTGGAAGGAATGGTTTTGACAAATGGGTATTTATTTAAATGTTGTGTTATGGCATCCCTCCAGTCTTAATCCTCGTATAGTTTGATAAGTATGGCGTTATTCTAACGCCACCTACATTGGTACTAAAGTTGAGCTTTGCAGTTATCTTGTAAAAAAAAATAAAATCTTTACATCAGTTGTTATTTCCCAGAAACTCACTGTGAGTATGCCTGAATTCTTAACAAACATGTAGCAAACATTTGCAGAGCAAATTGATATAAAGTGTTTAAAATCCCACATCGCCTAGTAAAAAGTGCCCCCTTAACAAGAAAAACCCAAATCATAAATAGATTTGTTTTTATGATCATCAAAATCAAAACTTACCTTGAGGAAAGGAGCAAATCTTCAGATTAAATGAATATAAACTATAAAATGTCTTTTTTTTTTTGGTGTAAATTTCCAGCTGATGATGACCATAACTTCTGATAAACTCTAAGCTCATTAGCAGCAGCTAACCCTTGAATCATTTTTACCTGCACTGTATTAGCCAGTATACCACACTAACACATACATGTCATTGACTGGACGCATAACAACACTTGATCCCACACACGTCCTTTTTTCTTGTCGAACACACGCATCATATTGTCTGAGGTGAGCTTCAAAACACTGGCAGAACTCTCGATGTTCTCTCTCTTATCTTGACTCCAAACCGGTGCCATTAGCCTCAGTCCTGACTGCAGTTCTGTGTTTGTTTCAGAAATACAATATAGCAATTATCTGTCAGCTGATACCTGCCTGAAAGTTGTTAATTCACTGTGGTGCACACACGCTGACGCGAGTGCAATCATTCTGTTGTTTGACAGGCACACGAACATACAACCTGTGTCAGCCTGCCACTGATTCTGCTATCGGTGCTCTGTGTCTAAGATAACCACGATTTAGATGTGCCTAACAGACGAGACAGAATTAATATTCCCTACTCTGTTGTTCTCTGTTGTCTCCTTGGTTCCGCTGTTCTGTGTTGTTCTATATTAGGCTTCACTTTCTGCTGTTTTCTTCTGACGGATCCAGCAGTCTGATTTGTCTCTTCTTCCTTGTGTTCTCCCCTCCTAACCCCTCTCCCCATCTTCCATCCATAGCTCATCCAGCTGATACTGAGCCACCTGACCCTGCCAGACCTCAGCCGTCTGGCCCAGAGCTGCAAGCTGCTGCACCAGCACTGCTGTGACCCTCTGCAGTACACCCAGCTGAGTCTGCAGCCTTACTGGGCCCGGCTGAATGACGCCTCCCTGGGACACCTGCAGAGCCGCTGCACCCTCCTCCAGAGGCTCAACCTGTCCTGGACCGGCAACCGCGGGGCTTTCACCCTGACCGGCTTCAGCAGGTCAGACCGTCAGGGGGGCCAGAAGTGCTAGAAAACACGGAGATAACCTTGGAAAACTAGCAAATACACACAAGAGTAAACGTTTGTTTTAAGGCAGGAAAACTTTTTTTCTGTAATTCATGAAACGAATGAGGTATAAGGTCTCAGATACGGGATGAATCTATTTGCACTCATATCTTCCTCCCTTCATCCGTTCCTCCCCTCAGCTTCATGAAGGCCTGCGGCCTCAGCCTGGTCTGCCTGGAGCTATCTTGCTGCCATTTCTTGAACGAGGCCTGTGTGGAAGTCATCTCTCAGACCTGTCCTGGACTGCAGGAGCTCAACCTGTCCTCCTGCGACCGCCTCCAACCACATGCTTTCACACATATCTCCAAACTGACACGCCTCCGCAGGCTGGTGCTCTACCGGACCAAGATAGAGGTGGGCGTGGTCAGAATCAGACAATCTGTTTTCAGTGAAACAACACTTACACTCTTGTTTGGTAAATGATTTGTGTCCTAAATGGTTTGTTTGTTCTGGAGCTGATGTCATTCCAGGAAGTTGTAGTGTAGTACAGTAGTATAGTACTGTGCACTGGGCACGAGTCAATAGTAAGTCTTTAAAGTATTTTTTTAGTTGTTATAAGTTTCTTTGTGCTGTTTTAAGCTACTGCAGTGATTAATCTATGTGTCAGTTAAAACATTTTCATTCTTGGAATTAACTAACAATAAAGTGTTAATACAACATTTTAATTGCTCGTTTCACTTAGTTTTTCCTATGAACTCAATGTTCTGTCACAAATGTGATGGAAGCTGGTCGGGAGAGTTCAGATCCTGGACAAACATGCTGATATGCAAATTAAAAGGCAGAGAATGGGTTTGGTGCTTAGTCACACTGACTGCAGTGAAATGACAGAGATGCTTGGACATCCACACGAAGCTCTTAGCTTTGCAGCAAAGAAGCAAAGCGTTGTGTTCCTGGTCAGTCCTCATTTCCTGCCATTTTTGCCTCTAGGGATCAGGGAGGTTTCTATTATTAGTTTTATTTTGCTGCACTTTTCCCTTTTAAGATTGTGCCATTTTGGTAGTTTATAGTGTTCTGAAGAGGTCAATGTCTCAAAGAAATTCACAGAAAATAAACATAATTTCAATATGCAGAAATTTTACTTTGTCTTTCATTTTACGTCAACCAGAGCTCCAACATTTAGTCAAATATTTTTCAATCAAAAATGTCAAACATTTGCTTGTCCCAGCTTTGAAATGTCCTAAAATGGATTTGCTGTTCTTATTTGTCAGTTATGATTGTACGAAAAAAGTCTTTGGGTTTGGAGATTACTCACTTCAGTATGTAAAGACATAATATTTTATAGACTGAAAGATGAATTGTGAATATAATCATCGGATCGATTTTTCCTGGGGGGCCTAATCTTAACCCTCTTTAGATTTACTTTGTGGCCACTTCAGTGGTCCCAGTTTGGGAATACTAATTATAGCCACAGGCTGAAGGTTCTATTTGCTGTATAGCTTCATTAATCAGAAAATTAATAGAGAGACATTTAATACATTTTTAGAAACCTTCTCCTGAGGTACGACTAACTGGTTGGAGCACAATTGGGCTTTAGCTCATTGTGTGTGTTGTGTTTTAAGAATTCAGACTCAGTCACCTTTGAGCCTAATGGGCCATAAATCACACACGCTGCTTCAGGTTGAGGCCTGAGTGTGTCGTGTGAGAGCTCTGTCAGCGTGTCGTGTTTCAGAGCTTCAGTATGGGCAGGAGCCAGCACCCAGTGACCGCCGTGCAGCTGGGCAGCTTGCTGCAGGTTGTTTATACCCAGGCAGACAGAGCAAGCCATGTGTCTGTTTGAGTCCCTGACATCTCAGCTGTCCTTACCTTGTCGTGGCTCTAATTAAAAAGGCGAGCTTGCCAGAGGGAGGCATTTTTAAAGATGCCAGTGACAGACTGGAGCAAACACACACTTGTACAAAAGGATTACACTTTCATGTCTAGCACGCTCTGCCGCTGCTGCCGAGGTGCATGTGTTGGAAACTGCAGTATTGAATTCCCGTATCTGCATCCAGGCCGCAGTACCACTGGAGAGGGGTCTGTCCTCACAGTGCACAACTCTGTGTGGATATGTAAATACTATCTGTGCTGTCATATTAAATTCTCTTAAATAGTGTTACCTGAGTACAGCAGACAATAGGCGGGAAATCACTCGATCAATTAACGCCTCTATTGCAGATCTTTGGCATCAGCATTATAGCTCAAAATGTATAAAAACGCACAGTATACAAAAAAATATACTATATATACAGTATATACTGTATATATGCATTTACGTGTATTTATATCAATACATAAAAATGTACTATATATCTTTTTGTCTCGGCAGCAAACAGCAATTCTGACAATCCTGACTTTCTGCATTGAGCTGAGACACCTTAACCTCGGGAGCTGTGTGAGGGTGAGAATAAACACACACACAAACATAGACACACACACAGAAATCCAAGTAAAGCACAGTCTGTTGAACACACAACCTGCCGTGGTTCCTTATTATTATATCAGCTTGTCCAAAAGATGGCAGAGACATCAGCAGTGTATTGTGATTGCGCTGCTAACATCAAAATGGTGGCGTGTAAAGTAGACGAATCCAGAGTTATTGAAGCGAAACGTAGTCAATACTTTATTTGTCTGTATTTACGCTCCCTTTATAACACAGTGAAAACATGATTGCACACACTGTATCTCACACAAACAGCAGACACAAATAAACCCTGAGTCTACAAACATAATGAAGCTGATTGCTTTACTTTCTCAATAGGCAAATGTGCTGCCGTTAGTTTTTACACACGTGTAATGTAAACATTCCCTATTTTTGGAAAATCACATTTTCAGAGACATTCAACAGCCAGTTAACTTAGTTCAATATTAAACTGCCAACAGGTAAACGGCAAGTTTTACTCCATCCAGAAGTAGCAAAATCCACATTCATAAAGCTCACCAAGTGTGTCTTGTTTGTTTAATCTGTATACTAAAAGTATAAAGAGGGGTAAAGTTTTGGTACTAATGAAATAAACAAGCTAAATTGTTATTTAGCTTTATGGCTGCTGACATGTTTCTAGCTGATTACACTCTTTATGCTAACTTACACTAAAACACTGTTGACTGTAGCTCTGACAGATATGATAGTACTTTTTATTACACATATTTATTTTTACTTTTGTGTCATGCACACAGACCCTCATAGGTTCACAAGACACAAACGTTACAGTTGCATTTACATTTCATCATATTACAACAATTGCAGGTTATATTCTTTCCCAAGCTTTGAAAATGAAATCAGCAATTATAAAATTTCCCACCCTAAAACACAAATAATGTTTTTCATAGTCATCTGTCCACAAGTAATTAACATTATTAGAGGACATTTTTACTAAAAAAGCAAATTTTGACTTCAACTAAATTACACAAGCAGCATCTATCCTCCCCTGGAGTGTCATTAAACCAACCTGCCAGCCAGCGGGTTTAATGCTAGATTTCCTATGTGAAGTGCACATAGACACATATCATTGTGTTTTAATTAAATTATACTCAACGTTGTAGCTTTTCTTTATGAAACACTAATTATTGCGCATATCATCAGTCTCTTTTTAGTTTACATTTTAGTAAATATTTAATGTATCATAGCGATATTGGTGGCACAGATTCAATGCCTTTCAGTACATCTCTTTATAAAATCTAATACCATTAGATTAATGCCACCAACCCCTTTCCTCATTTAGTGGACGCCTAATCTGCCATCTCAACCACTGTCTTGCCAATATCGGAGTTTCCATCCAGTTGATAGATGTTTGAGGCTAATTATGATGCATCAAGTAAGAGCAAGGGACAACTAATTTCTAAATTCCAGTGCAGATTTTTCAGAGGAATAAATGGCGTAATTGGTAACAGCTACACAACATTCGGCAGAGAACTACATTATGATAGCATCCAAAACTTTTAATATACGTCCACAACTAACTCAGAGAAATGTTCTGTGTCATTTCTAAGGATATAAGGGGCCTGCACGGGCTGTGAAATTGCATTTCTTTGCTTTCATCTTAGGATGAAAGGATGAAATATGGACGACATTACCAGACACCGAAGAACAATAACAGCTCCGCAAACACAAATCCCCTCTTGAAAGACTATTTCATTTATTTTCTGGTGGAGGTGCTCTCTGTTGGTGCTTTGTTGTCTCTTGAGGAAGTCAAGCTATGTCCCTCACGCCTGCCGATACAGCTAATCAGATTTTTATTATCGCCACATTTCAAAAGTTTGTTCAAAATACACAAAGCAATTTTACAGAAACGGCTACATACTCGCCCTTTACTTCATTCCTTCTTACAGCATCGTTGTCTATCCTGCATGACGTCTTAAAGGCCAATTATTTAATTCTCTAAGTAAGGGAATTAGACATAAGATGAGGCTAAAATCACAGAGTAATGTTTCTTATGACAGTCACAGATCCTATCTTCTGAATTCATTGTGACATTTCATGATGCTGCTGCTGCAGATTTACATATTGTGAAGGTCCTAAAGCTAATGTAGACCCTTGACGAAACCTCACACACACTTCTCTATCTGCTGCCTGTCTCTCCTGCAGATTGAGGACTACGATGTCGTGGCCAGCATGCTGGCTGCTCGCTGTCGCTTCCTCTGCTCACTGGACCTGTGGCGCTGCAGAAACCTGACCGACCGAGGTCTGGCCGAGCTTGTCACTGGCTGCCGGTACGTGAGACGAGTGGGTTTATTGCTGTCAAAAAATATCTCACTGTGTCTTATTTTAATCGATATGGGGCTTTTCAAAATCCAAGTTCCCGAAACAAACAAAATCAGAAATGAGAAGGGATTTAAGAGAGATCTCTGACTCGGCTGACCTGATCTCTTTATGTTGATTGTTTTCTGCTTTTCCTCCCACAGTAGAATAAACAGGATTTAACTAATTATTCCAGCTTTGTTGATTTGTCGGTGCTGTGCAAACTGTCTTTGTGCAGTAAACCAATGTAGCAGATGACATGTTTCACAACAGAATGTGCTGATATTGTAGAGGCCAGTAAAGGCTACCAGTATCCTCCATGATCTCATCCTGTGTGGTTAAACACCATCACATATAACCATTAATCCCCTTATGCTCTGGTTCCTGTAGAGCAGTTGTCACAATGTGAACAGAGAGCACTCAGACTTGTTGCTGTAGAGAGCCAAAGCAGAGCACATATGTTTTCAATAAAGTTCCCCTGTGTGGTCTATGCTGGCTCAGGATGCTTGAGGAGTTGGACCTGGGCTGGTGTCCCACCCTCCAGAGCAGCACCGGATGTTTCCAGCACCTCGCCCGCAGCCTGCCACGCCTGCGCAAACTCTTCCTCACTGCCAACCGCACCGTCTGCGACTACGACATAGAGGAGCTCGCCGCCTGCTGCCCCTCCCTGCAGCATCTGGACATACTGGGTAAGATCTGACCCCACGTGCGTTTCATTCATCACAAGTATTTTTATACTTACCTGCTGGCAATAGCCAGCGCCAGAGGCGCTTGTCCGTCCATAGTTACGTAAGTCCATCTCGGCCATTCTCGTGAAAACGATATCTCAAGAACGCTTTGAGGGATTCTCTTCAAACTTTACACTGATGTTTACTCTGACTGAAGAAGGAACTGTCATAGGTCATAGGTCAAAGGTTTGAGTGATTCTTGTCAAAATTTGTGCAAACCTACATTTGCATTTGATTAAGTTTTAGAGGTCAAAAGTCACTGCAGCCTTATATGTTGTGAGGTCACATTATAGGAGGCTTTTTGGCCATTGTGAAGGAGGTATTAGAAACAACAACCCGGTCTCTACCTTCCCAAACAAGCTCTTGCGATATAAATTCAGTCAAACATTTTGCAGGTATGCACCTAAAATTTATATAATTCAGCGCTCTTTACTTCTGCCAAAATACCAGCAAAACAAGATGTCATATATAAACCAATAATCATGTTCAAACCACCCCAATCCTCCCGCACCCACCACCGTACTTTCATTCAGCTGACAATCTTCCATTCACTAAAAGGTGATTAATGATGATCACAACCTATTTGTTTATCTGTCGCTGTTAATGTTTTTCATGTACACCTACATTATGCATTGCAGGGTGTGGCTGCATGTCACTGTCAACTGTAACACCACACCTTCACGTCAACACTTGTCTTTTTCTCCTTTTCCTTTACCATTTCATATCTAACATCAAATAACCATGGAATTAATTTTTACATCCTTTACGCTCTTTTAAAATGTGCTGATTTTTTTCTATTGAAGCTTCAGACAGTAAGACGCTAATGTAAAAGTTTGTCTTTCAGCGTGTCACCATTTTCTTGTCTTACATTGGCGTGTTACACTTTGCCCACAGTGACTCATAGCCTTACGGTCCATGTTGGTATGATCATCACTCGTTCATTCACTCACTGACTGAACACAGATTAAATCGAACATGTCCGTGGAAGCCAAATCCTAAATTTTAATTTGAGAATTTCTGGAAAAACTGTAGTTTATCTTCATGAAGAAGCCCAAGTAATCTGGTTAATATAAAGTTGTGACAACAGCTTTTAGCTGTTGTGCAGAAATGCTGCAGTTCCAGTGGAATAAGGTGACACGATGTGTTAATGAGGTCAGCCGTGATCATGTGTCAGCTCTGTGGCTGTTGAAAGGAGCTACTTCTATTTCTGCTGCACTTGGCTGCTCATGTTGTGTTTTTACCGCACACCTGTTAAACAGTGTCTTCTGCCCGCTGTCTAATTGACAGGTACTCGGTTAGTGAGTGCTCCATCCCTGGAGAAGCTCCTGCAGTCATGTCCGCAGCTTCTCCTCCTGGACGTCTCCTTCTGCTCACAGATAGACACGCGGGTCGTGCAGGAGCTCTCGGGTGTCTTCCCCAATGTGGCCATCAAGAAGAGCTTCACTCAGTGAACCCACGGTCGTCTCATTCTTCATCCACTGTGCGGAGGAAGGCAAGTGTTCGGCAGCAGACTCTCCCCCAAAGTGAATAAGAGGCAGGTCAGATGCTGTAGGAGATTCCTGACCTTCCTGCTTTTTTATCAAAGACAAGATCTTTTTCTTGCAGCCAGTAAATAAAGCTGCTGGACTGGGTGAGGAGGTTCTTTGGATTAACTGGCTGAACACAAACAACTACAAACTCCCAGTCACGGGATTAAAGAACATGAGACTTTTTATTTATTTTTTTTCTTTTGGGACACTTGCAATGAGGGTTGTTGCAGTATAGCTGCTACATCTTCACTATTTATGTATTGCCAAGTGACACAAGGCTAGGAAAATACGCCTTGATACTAGATGAAAGAGAACAAAGCAACATTTGGGAGCAGTCGTGCCTTGAACACAATCTATTGGAAAGTGAGAAAAGCACCATGTTGGCTGATAAGTAATGAAAGATCAGGGTCAGAATATGCAGCCACCGTCAGTGTCATTCTAAAGGCGTCTGTCAACATCAAACCACAGTTAATTCTGAGAAAACATATTTGATGTTGTGTGTGACCGAAAAAGAGGTTTAAAGGTGAAAAGAGGAGGGAATGCAGCCTTATTTCACAGTGTCAAGGCAAACCTTAATGCACATAACTAATAGAGATGAGCAAATACACTCTGTGCCCCAATCTGACCGCCGATGGGTTTAAACCCTAAAACAAACCTGAAACCGATACGAGTTGATTAGACGTCGCTATATTTGTTATTTATTCATAAATGTTTTACAGAACGGCCTCAGAACCAAGTTTCAGACAAAGTCAGTTTTATTTATATAGCACCATAAGGATTGAAAAAGTATATTTTCAGCCATAATTCCTTTACTACGAGTCCAGTTTACAGTCCAGACCAGTCAGGAGGGGATATAATTTCATGGTGACCCCCTGCTGAGTGTCGCGCCGTGCTGGTGTTTTTGTCTGTACATCAGATTTTTGAGGATATACCCCCTTTCTTTGCATTTGCATGTCAACAGAGTTGACTAGTTTTCAATGTTTTTAAGAGTGAGATTAAGAGCTACTTACATAACTTGAACACTTAATTGATTTAACTACCGAGCCGAGCACGCGCTCAGCCCTGAAGGCTCATTTATGCCGAGTCACACTCTGAGACCTTATGTTGAGAGAAATACA
>KV751394.1:1039751-1063838 GCA_001698575.1 Mola mola
GGCCCTCCGGTAATGAGCAGCGGCGTCGTTATGCGGCTCTGCGTCACGGTGTTTCCTGGCCGTCTCGGTGACACGCTGGGCCTCGGTAATTGGTCACAGAGGAGACAGTAAATCTGCGCGAGGACGTGGGAGAGAAAACACAGACAGGGAGACGGAGAGAAAGTGTGTGTGTGTTCGCAGGAAGAGGCAGGTGATAGAGGACAGGGGGTGGGTGTCTTTCATCTTCACAGTCTTTTCTCGATAAACCTCCAACTGTTTACAAGGACTGGTGCCTATTTGCACGCGCACATGCACAGCGAGGCCCTCTCCTGCTCCCACCCACACGTATATATACAGTAAATGACCTCAGCGCGCTACTGTCTGTGAGTATGGATTCTAATCAGACGTTGGCAGCATTGTGTCTGTCAAACATGGCCAAGGTTACTTAACCTTCCAGTCTTAATTTCACTTCCATTTTAGCCGCTTCCTCCGTATCAAACATCAGCCCATCTATGACAGGAATAAAGGAAAAAAAAAAGGAAAAGGAAGAGAGAACAGGGAGGAAAATGAAGATTGCCATGCTTGGCTGAAACTCAGAGATGAAAGTAGAGGATGATTCACATTGCTGTGGCAAAATGAACTGAACCAGGCTGAGCTGAGCTGTGCCGGGCTATTTTTAAACTTCTATACGCTGCCGCTACCGCAGGAGGACAACGTGAAGCAGAGCAAATCACATATCATGAGAGCAGGTATGTATAAGGGGGCGTCCAGCTGGGAATTTGAACACGATTCCTTTTTTTGGTGTAATATGTGGATGATTAAGTTATCGCTCGAGAGGCGGAAATGTTTTGTGCAGTACTAAATTTCCATACTGGATTCGAAGTCATGTCTAAGGTAATAAAGCTGACCAACTTGGTGGCCATCTTGGATGATGTAAAACACATTAAAAACTGTTGGTTTACCTGATGCAAACTGCCAAAGCGTCTCCAGCAGTAATGGAGCATCTGATTTTTGCCTTAAATCAACGATGATTTGCCTTCAAAGCTGCACTCACCTCATTTTCTGTTCTTTTCCGTGCACGAACAGGTCATAAACATGCATTTAACTACAGCTAAGCAGCTGTAGCTGGATGCTCACATCATAAGCGTTGGTGTGGAGGCCCTTCTGACACACTTTAAATCAAAACAGTAGGTGGTTTTATTCACTCTTTTAAGCTAAATAATCAAATTAGCATGCTGCTAACACGGCCAAGGCTGACATTATGTTTACCATATTTACTATCGCTGTACGATGCGTTAATAGTAGCAAATTAGCGCGGTGGATGGGAGTTTGACTGTCACCTGGAGGGTCCAGAGGCCTTGAGGCTGCTCCCCCCAGCAGTGCACCGTCATCAGGGTCCAGTTCTGCAGGCCGGCGGTGGAGGCGTCATTGGGCCGCGTGTCTAGCAGCAGCGACACGGTGCCGGACGGAGACTCAAGGCTGAAGGAGAGGTCGCCGCGACACACGGCGCCGACGTTCACTCTCACCTGGTGAGGAATCAAGAAGCGAGAAGATTGATGGAGGACTGGAGAAAAGGGGGAGGAGATAGAAGGTGGGCGGACAGAGACAAACATGGCGTCCTCCAGGCCGTTTCATCACGACGTTATGACACAGAAGTGAATGGAGTGAAGATTTATTTATCTTTTTTTTTTTAAAATACTACACTAATAGATAACTTGACTGTTTACATAGTTTGACATTTAGGGGACATACAGGTCAATTAGCATCAACTAGCTTCACAAATTAACAATATGTATCTGGAATGTGAAAAAGCATGAAAAACCTAAATAATTTCTGTTTTTTGTTTTAAACTGGTTGCTAGGCAACCTTAAGGCGACAAAGAAATAGTCTTGTGCATACATGTCAATCACAGAGCCACACAAAATAGCGTTTAACACTTTGATTTTTGATGGGTTTAAACCGACATAACATGTTTATGACTGACAATTAGAGAATTTCTTTGCCTTTGGAGAGAGACATGTTAGATGTTTTACCTGAGTTCTCAGTCCTGGCTAAACCAGCCATGTCCTGGTATCAATCTTTTTGTTTCACACTCTACAAGAACGCTAATATACATTTTTTGATTCTCATGTTCAAAATAAGCTCCTTTAAACATGCAGCGGTGACTCCTGTGACTGACCAGTGCACATTAAAAGGGATTCAAATGGACGATAAGTCTGTGCTAATGTACATTGCTTGTTCGTGTTTAAATCCAGTCAGGATCATTTGAGATCCCGTCAGACAGCCAGACGGACAGATCAACGAGCCGGGTAAAGATGAAGACAAAGAGAAGTAGGGAGCAGTCACATAAAACAAAAATGGCTGAGGGGAATATTAGCTAAATGATTTAAATAAGCACTTGCACCCACCAAAACCCCCATCCCCCTTATTCCCACCCAGTAAACACTCTCCTTGTCCCTGTTCATCACAAGCAGCACATCTGGTGTGACAATGGCACGTCGCAGAGAGAGCCGCCAAGCTGCAAAAAGACTGACAGCCCGCTCCTGTTTACAGCCTGTTACCACGGCAACACGTCCATCAATCACACCTCGCAGCGATGGCCTGACCCACGCTTTCTGCCAGGGAGCAGAGCCGCAAAGATGAAGCCTTTTCAATTTACATGCTGACACACTGCCGCGCTCCCTCTCTGCTCGCTATTTCACCAGTACACACACACACACACACACACACACACACACACACTGATTAGGTGTCACGAACCCAGACGTGCACGCATGCACACACGTATGTATGCCTGCTGACACAGTCAAACATAAACACATTTACACGCATGTGCCTGTACTCAAGAAAACAGTGTTGCCATTTTCTGCGAATGACACTTGCAGCACATTACACGGCGCAGCATTATCCTTTTTATCTTTTCATTTCTCACAGAAAACATGTGACACAGAAGCCCCGAAAACAATTTGTCTGAAATGTTCCCGCTTCCCCGGTTCTGGGTAAAAGTTCCGTTTTCAGTACATTTCTTCTGGATATGTATAATGCTCAGAGCACAGGAAACGCAGAAGACAAGGCTGACTCCTTTTTGTCTTTCCACGATTTAAAGGTGCAGTTCAATATTTTGAGAAACTATTCCCACTTGTGCCCAGAGTATAATGAGATGGCACCTGTGCGCTGCGTAGCAAACACCTGGCTCAGCAGATACCTACAGCAAACAGATCCCCTTCGGTAACTGGTTCATCGTGTCTGGGGAGCTCTGTCAGTAACAGGAGGCAGAAACTGGTTTTATACAGTATCTTTACAGTTATTGAGTCAAAAACACACAGGCGTTCACTGTAGGTAACTACTCCATTTTATCAGACACTTACTGTATGATAAAATTTTGAGAGTAGCGAGAAAAGCTTTTCATTGATTTTCATTTCATTGCATTATAAATGTGGACGAACTCCTTACTGGAGTGATCTTTTTTTTAAAAAACTTTTAACCCCTATAGACCGGGAAATAGGTCTTAGGTTTAAAGACACTTGATTTCTCTATCGAAGATGTGAAACAGATGTCCTGCGGGCAGCCATAAGAGGTCATTATTTGCATGGTTTGGTTTTCCACCCTGGCTTGTTGTCTGCGTGCGGGAACTCGTTATGTGATGTTGCCATGAAATTTGCAGTTACAACAGCTGGAGGTGCCAGAGCATTGATGCGGGGCATCACTATTGGCATGAGCCTCTTTCAATGGATGTCATATAAAAAGTGTAGTGAAACTTTGGCATTCATTGTTTTAAACCCAGAGAGGTAGGGATTTAATCTCATCCTGTCTCCATAATGACGTCAGATACGTTACAGGAGGTGCAAAACCCGGCACTATAAAACCACCTTTACAATGTGCTCTCTACGTTTCCTCACAGTTCACAGTTTTTATGCTAAGCTAAGCTAACCAGCTGTTCGCTTTGACAATGATAAATAAGAACAACAATAACAAATGGAAATAAAAGTAAAATGGTATTCATCTCATCAACTACCCATTGGAAAAGCAAATGATCAGTTTTTCCAAATAAAATTTTTACATGCGACCTATTCTTAAACAAAAAAAAAAAAAAATCAACAAAAAATTGCATGACATCAGGTTTTATAAAACTGCTGCCTGACCTGAACATGCTCCAGAGTGTTGATCTGGTTAGTCCTCCCACTGCAGGCCTCTGATTGGATCTCCACACTGACCACGCCTCCTGAAGGAAGGACTCTAAGCAATAAGACATTTTTACCCAGTCAGAAACCAGATCGCTTTTTCTGCATGTTTATCAGACACACACAGGCGTCCTCTCATTTAACCTGCAGGTGATGTAACAGGACACAGCAGGGAAATCAATAAAAACAGTTATATAAGCAACAAGAATGAGGAGAATCAATGAAAGTAAACGTACAGTTTGTGGCTGAAAAAGTGGATTTTGAACCTGTTACGGTGCAGTGCGACCTCTTCTGTGCACTCTCTCTGCGGAGCAGCGGTGTCGAAGTGTGCGGACTGCTGCACCATCAGCCCCGCGTCCAACAATCCAAAGCCGTACCTGAAATAAGAAGGGAACGTGCACTCCGTCATAAACCCTGTGGTGTGTTTGTGTACACGAGACACATAAGCACCCGTGAATCCTCACACGTGTCAAGTGGAGCCTGAATGTCCTCTGAGCGGAGGAGAGGTAATGGCTCCGGCACGAGGAGGCAACAAGTCATTGATGAGGACGAGGCCGTCCTCTGACATAAACGCTCAGCCCGGGCTGAAGCTGCCGTTTGAACCACCTGTACTCGCCTGGATGATTGATTCCGAACAATATGCACGCTCACAGACTGTAATCAAGCCTCATTATTCGTTCTTTACCACCCCAATCTGCGTGCCGGAGACACAACAGCCGACCCTGAAGTGGCGTCGCTGCCTGCTCGCCGCCTGTCTTACTCTCTCTCCTCCACTTCGCTGTCCTCTTGTGTCTCATTTGAATCATCCGCTCTCATCTCTCTTTCACCCAGCAGTCTGCTGTTCAGCCTCCTCTCTAATTCTCCCACACTCTTCCCTATCAAACCACCATTTCTTGCATCAGAACTCTCCGCCGCCGCAGTCCTCATGAGTCCCTCATTAATTCTGCCCCCAATCTTACATTTTCACACACATTCCAGTTCCTTCTTGTTAGAAATCACAGTCCGCGGACTGAGTTAGAGGGCCGTAACAACCTTCATTCTCCGCCACCCCTCCTCCTTGAAATCCAGAGGGGGTGACAAAGAGCTAATTTCTGCCATTATTACCACACAAACCTTATGCCGCTCATCTGCAATAAGTGAAATTCATTATCCTGATGACGGGGTCTCTGGGAGCAGCAGAGAGAGGGAAATGCGGAGACAAGGGAAAGGCGGGAGCTGATCAATAACTCAATCTGCCGCCCTGCATGGCGCTCCATCTCCTCCGTCTCTGGCTGTCAGTGTGTCTGAGGAGGAGAGGAGGAGCTGCAGCCTCGTCCTAACAGCACGCCACGCGATCAATGGACACAATCTAATCAGCCACTATCACCACCAATGACTTTTAGCATGCAGGGCCCCGGGTAATAGCTTCAGGCAGACGGCTGTGTGGGCCTGAGGTGTGCTGCTTGAGTTCAAGGTCACGTGGGAGGAGCTTCGGCCACAACACAGCAGAATGCATTAAAGAATAGAGAAGTGTATTATTTGTCCCTTTAAGTTCATAATGATCCAAAACTACATGATGGGAAGTGGAAGTGTTGTTGTTTAGTGATCAATGTGTGCTAAAAGTTAATGAAAATGAACTGATTAGTTGCTAAGTTGCTTAAACTAGAGGTGCATCCAGGAAGCGTATTTATTTACTTACAGTGCAGATAAACAAGACTTCATGTTGAAAAGTTCAAGGAATGAGTACCTGTTTCACCTGTTTCAGGGCCATAAAAAGGAAAATGCTCCAAATAAGAATTTCATCAGGAATGAAAACAAATCAAATGTAATGTCAGTTGGTTTCAGAGTGGCAGAAAAAATCCTTAAATAAACTGACCATGAGAAGAATTGTACCATGTAAATGTTAAACACGACCATTTTCCTGTGCATGTCGTCCGTCCACCAAAAAATGAAAGAAGCCGGGAGAGATCCAAACATTATTGAGGTGAAAAGACCTCCAACTTAAAGGTTAAATCCCACGACAACAAACGTGGAGCTGACCCTACTAACTTCCTGTTCTATGAAATTCCCATCTTCAGGATGGATAAAGAGGCGACATGAAATCGTCAATCAGGATCAAAAAATGTGTGCGCGTAACTGCAGCTTATGAATTTGCCCCATTCAAGTGGATGAGTGCGCTGTGTCAGAATGCAGCCTGGTGTTTTTCTTTATTTATCTTATTTCTAGCGAGTCCAGTGAAATTGATCCAATCATGTGCCATCAGGTCTCAAACTGCTTTCTCAGAATCTCTGCGACCGTTCATTCTGAAGAAAGACATCTTTCAAAACAGTTTCAAACGTATACCTCCATTGAAGTTTCTAACAAACATTTATCAAGCATCAAGTCTATTTTTATGTGAACTATTTCCAGTGGCGTAATAATAAAATATTACGTGTTGGTGACTATGAGGACAGTGTACGTGGGAATAATGCAGAATAAACAACAATATATATGTTGTTCTGTGGCTCTTTAATATGTTTGTTTGTCGATCGATCCCATTGGGGAGTCGAATACGGAAGTCCGTAGCAACACAGAAAACAATGTTTAGTAAGACGAAATTTTTGAGTTTTGAGCATTATCTGCCGGAAAATAGCCCGTTCACCAGAACCAACACCACGAAAAGGCCCCTGAGCTGTTTAATGACCGATATACAGTCCTAATATGATGACAATCAAAATCTGGGGAAGTTATTCAAACAATTGAATTGAGAAATATCCTTGTGCCACCTTACTCATCCACTTACTTAACTAGTATAATGAAATCTATATGTTTAAGGGATGTAGCATCATGTTCAATAATACAAAATACTCAAGTTATTGCATAGTTCTCAAGTTACATCAGTGTCACGTTGCGCCATAGTTTCTTTTAATTTCTTGATTTGGCTGACTAAAAGGGGAGAAAAAAACCCCCAAAAAACAGCAGCAGTAACAACAGATCATCTGTTATATTCCACTGTGTGGGGCAAACTGACCCCCATAAAACACAAACAGTTGGTGACCCTGGTCTTGACACCTTTCTCCCCTTTTAGTGATTAAATATAGCCTCCCCACCCCGGGGCCCCTTAGCGAGAGCTGTGCACCTATTAAATCTTACGGCTCCCGCAGATCGATCGGGCCTGCCCCGGCTCCTCGGCCGTAAACCCGCACAGACATCTATCTGATAGAAAAAGCTGCAGGAAACAGGTTTACCCACAATACAACATGATGAAAATGACACTTTTTATGTCCCCCGCCATGTCAGAGCAGCAACCATCGCAGAGCCGAGACGACTTTTTGACAAGACTCTCCAGCATCTTCATCCCATCCCATCGTCAGCAGCAAAGACAAACACACAAGGAGTTATGGCTGCTGTAGTTTGTGACACTTTCACACCAGGACTTGTTCATTTCACTCTGACAAACAGTGAAAAGCGTGTTCGGAAATGAAACCTCATTCGGATGAAAGCCACATAATGTGCTGCATATCAAGCAATTAGTCAGACAACACAGTCATCAAATTTTCAGCTCCTTGGTTCTCCACCTCCTGCGTGGTCGGAGGGAGGGTGAGCCAAGCCGACTGCAGAGTGACAGCCGATCTTCTGTCCACGCAGCACGAATCCTGTTAAACCCCCGACCCCCCGCCTCCGCACATATCGAATCTTCAGCCCTCGCGGTTTCTCCAACCGATTTCACTCCTCGATGGCAAATGCCCTTGCAAACTCTTCCCCCCTCCTTCTTTTCATCCATTAGGACGAAGGCCACTCCCCCCCCCACCTCTCCATGAGGCCTCTTTGTAACTGTCGAAGAACCCTTTTCACTTTTTGTTCTGAGGGCCTTCCCAGGTCTTTTCTCGGTTGATATTCACACCATCTGCCAGCAGCAGAGGAAGGTGCACACAAACCTAACCGGCTCTGAGGCGTCCAGATCTGAAGTCTCTGCAGGGTCGAGGCCCTCAAGTCGTCATTGCACATGCCGCTAAAAACACTGTTTTAACAACCCGTGTGTTGCAACCAAAACAGATTTTTATGAGTCCATCCAGGGACTTAGCCACTGTGCTCTCACCCCTTGTTTGCAATGGTACGTCCTGCTAAGTCCCCCCCCCGGCTCCCCAAATAGAAGTGGCTATAAAGAATCACTCAAGCCGCACTAAGCAGCTGCCTGCGAGTTAGGTCATTTTCCCAGGAGCCACAGAGTGGGCATTGGCAGGACCTCAAAAAGAGGGGAAACCATCTGTTCAGAGCCTGAAAAGGTTGGTGACACCTTCTGTGGTACCAACAACTTCTAATTAAGTGGCCAGGAATGCAGCCGCAGCCCAGCACGAGATTGGTGGGCCTGCCTCAGCTGTCCTGGCGAAAACGCGGCGGACACATCTCTGTCACATCTGGACATGTGTGAGTGAAAAACCTCTGGATGAAGGCTCTGCATGACTTTGCTTCATGGGTTTTTTTTTTCATCCCCTCTTTGTGAGGCTTAATTGAATGTTTATTGGTAGCAGGGAGAACTGCATTAGCCCCTTGGTCAATCCCATCCGGGTTTGTTTCCGTCATATTGTGACGCACTAATTTCATTAACATTAGGGTTTAAACGAAATAACAAATAGACTTAACATTCTTCTGATTTCCATCGCTGTTACAGCCAAATCTGCTGCCCAGAAATGTTACTAATTAGGCTTATTAAGTAATTAAGAAGAGGTCTTAATTATATCTGCGCCACTGGGACCTGCACGGCTGTAACCATGAAACGCTGTGCGGCGCTGCTCAGATTTGCTGCTCTGGATGTTTTACAGTTGTATCCATTTCACTGCTTTGAATGTGTGGATGCGCAGTGAGAAAATTAGCATTTTTTTAGGCTATATTAGCCGAAAATCTGTCTTGAGTCGAGATCACAGAGAGAGACAAACGCTCGGCAGCACTCAGCAGCCCGGCCCCCAAATGTCAAGTGAATTACCCCGCAAAGAGTTAAAAGTTTAATGAAATATATTGCAGGGAGGAAAATGAGCGGTTTGGCACAGGCTTGGACTTAGTCTCAGGAGAATGGGCACCAAACGGCCTTCACAGTCTCTACAGCCATCAGTCAAAGCAGCAGCCGCCCGTCCCCTCCTCTCGCACAAGGAGACTCGCTGGAAGCCACAATGATCTATACTGCATGACCTCACTCTCAGTGTCCAACATATTTTGATTTGTAGCTGGAGTGTTATTCAAACACAAATTCAAAGGAGGATGAAATTCAGCAGAGAGCTTTTGTTGGACACACACCAAGGTGCAGTCCTTTTAGATGTCTCTGTCCTTGTGGAGGGGGAGAGAGAGAGAGAGAGAGAAAGAGAGAGGGCTGAGGAAGAGCTACCAGCCTGGCGTACGAGTCCCCTCCCCGGTCCCGGGTGCTTTTCTTTCACTCCGGACAAAGCAAACACTGAACCCGGGGCCTTTGTTTGCCTCTTCAAAGGAACGCGTTTTTGATGCCATATCACTAAATGAGAGTGAGCATAAAGCAATGTAACGACCAAAAACAAAGGGTGTTTCTGTGTGTTTCATGAAAGATTTCACAGGTGCGACACGGTTTCATCGTGAGCCACACACAGTTCAAAAGTTCTGCGGTCCATGTGCAGTATTAAAGAAGATCGCATGATGCCTTGTTTTTGCTCATGTAACTCAATTTCTGTGGACCTCAATCTACCTAATCTATCGAATAATATAAACTACAAATGTGCTATAAATATTACAGTAAAATGTTTCTTTATTATTACCATTTAACACTTTTTTGCCTTTTGTTGGCCATGACATTACGTCCTCATGTATGGAGAATGTACGCAAATACTGGACTCACGTAAATGTACCGTTACTCCACACAAATTTTACTCAAGTACAATGAAAAGTACTAGATTAAAATATTATATAAATAAAGATACAATGTTACTGAATGTAACACAGTAACATTTAGCACAGAATCAAGCTATGGAAGCCCTCACTTCCAAACCGATAATACAGTGTTCAATAGGAGTTTAGTATGGATATGGCAAATATGGAAATCAGCAGAGGGATTCCAGCGTGAGCATTTTATCTTTTATCGTGTTCCCAAACAGGGTTCACCTGTTAATCACACAACCTTGGGGTGTGTTTAACATGTGTCAACTGGCATGCTGGTGCATTAAATGAGTACAGGCCTTCCTTTTTTTAACTACACACAGGTAAAATAATATTAAACTTCATGTATCATCTTTGATTTTAGGACATTATTGTTTATAATCTGAGACAGATTCAAAAGCAAGTACATAAAGAAGAGTTAATACAACAATTTGGGTATATATGATTTGTTTCTGCTGACACAATGCTGTTTGTGTGCATGTTAGTAATACATAGCAGCAATAATAGTAGTCGGGGTAGGTGGTAGTAATTTTGTCACAAACTGGGCTTTCGTGAAATTTACAAAACACAATATGATCTTAGAGAAAATTCATTCATTTTCATATACCAGGTTATAAACATGAAAATGTAGACCTATATATTGCTTTTGTTTCAAAAGTCCTTTGCAGACAAAGAAATCTTCAGTCTGTTATTCACAGAAACATTATTTATGTTTACGGTTAAAATAAATCGGATATATTTAACCATTACAATACGTGACATGATGTCGCAAACATGCTGTCAGTTAAAAATCAAAATCAAAAAATGTGTTAAGCTTGAGTTAAGTCCTGCTCCATCCTTTGACTAAAGCCCTTAAAAGGTCATTTGTATTTTACAGAAATTACATATTTAAAATATTTGGGATATAATTCTACATCTTTGCCTGATCTATGTTGTTTGGATGTATGAATCTGCTACTTCATTCCCACCCAGTCTGCACTCACTGCTACACTCCTCGCCTGCAGGGGGAGCTCTCCCGCTCCTTCATATTCAGACTTTTAAACTAGTCTACTATACGCTGCTCAGTGGCAGGTTCTAATCAAACTTGATTGATTGATTGATTGAACATTGGAGTAATTCAGCCATGCATTTGTGAACCAGACACGGATCCCCAGGAAGAAGGAGGAGGAGGAGCTACTTGTACAAGGTTCATTCACGTTTTGGAGACTTTAATTGTTGGACTTTTCTGCAAACTCCAGAGAAGATTTAACTTCCTGTCAGCTAAACATGGCGGCAACGAAATTTAACCCCTAATAAAAAAATCCGAACAGAGAATGCTGGGAGCACAGACTGGGGAACTTTATTTTATGTTTTACACTCCTAGTAAATACAAAAATTGCTACTTGTACATGAATTATGCATTAGTTGAGGTTTGGAAGAGCACAGAGTCCCTACAACCTCCCCCACCCATGTTGTAGCTCAGCGGGATGGAGTTGGGCGGTGCGTGTGTGTGTGTGTGTGTGTAGCAGGTTACATGGAGGGGGGCACAGGCGCCCCTCTGTTTGCCTGCTGCAGCCCCCTGCCGGGAGACACGGCACCCCCTGCAGGAGGTGCAGCGCTCCGCTTCCCCCGTCCCTCAAGGCGAGTGGGTGTATGTCACACGTGAACATCCACCCAGCTCATTGAGCCCAGTTCGTCTGCTGACCCATCAATCAAAGGCACACGCAATTAACATAAAGAAATATTCCACTCTAATTATTATATCAGAATCAGAATCTGAATCAATTATATACTTCATTACTTACAAGTACACAAACCTTACTTGTTATTTCCATTTTTGCTATTTTATACTTCCAAACTTTACTTAAGAAGTTTATTTAGCAGTTACTTAGCAACAAAGGATAGACTAAGATAAAGCTTTAGGAAATAAACCTACTCTTGTAGTATCCTAATGCATTAGTGATTTGAAGTGTATATGTATTGAAAGTATATTTTGACGCAAATGCTTTCATAGAATTACTTAAGATATTCAAATGCTCCACTGTTGCTTGTGAGCATGTGTACACCATCGTATCAGTACTTTTACTTCAATGTGAGATTTGAGTACTACATCCAGCTCTTGCCGTTACGTCTAAATAACCAATTATAATTTAGAAACATTCACACACCCATAAAGAGCTTCCGCTCAATTAGCCAACAATTACTCACACACGGATCAGCTCTCCTTACAACATTAGCGTAGCATGGCCACTGTACGTCGTATTAAGTGATAGTGTAATTTCCCTGCGCACACACTCGGACACACACTCTCCGTCTCGTCTGCGGCACATGTATATAGACCACAGGCTCAGTCACGCAGTAATTGGCTCAGCAATGAAAAAACAGGAGGTCTGGATAATTAATTAATCTATCTGGCTGAGGCAGAGACACAAGGCCAGTTTTACAACCTCACCAGGGAGACGGAGAGGGAGAGAGAGAGAGAGAGAGAGGGAGGATCTATGGCCTTGCAGGAGGAAATGGCTACGGCTTGCCAGAGCGCATAAGGTGTTTATGTGCTCACATTTCACACAAAAAACACACATGAGCACCAAACTGCACGTCCTCCAGCCTGAACTACATATTCATCTGCATTTTTTAAAGTTGTGAAATTATTGATCTTGAGTCAATTGGCCGACAGACCAAACCAGAACAAGATGACGCTGCAGAAGTGGGAGAATCAAATTCATCTCTCCTTCCAATGAAAACTTTAACTCTTTATTAGTCATCTGAGACGACGTGAGTCTGAAAGGGCCCTGACTTGTCCAGATTGTGTTTGCTTCTCACTCTTCATGATTATTGTACTTTATACAGTATCGTTGGTAGACCAGCTGAGATGTGTGTTACCACTGAACTCAGCTACCACACCAGACAACCAGGACCTGGATCTCAGTTTGGATCCTTTGCTGTAGCCTTTGGCCCCTAAAGTGTTTGTCATGGGGTTAAAACTTAAAACATTCTTGAAATATCTCTCTCCTATATCTAAATCTATATCTATATACTGTATGTATATATATATACATCTCAAAATATAATGTATGCAACGGTAAAAGATGAGACAATGCAACTTTTTTTCCGTTTTCCAGGTATGAACATTTATAATCAAACTGGTCAAGTCAGTCGAAACTCAAACACAAAGGCGTATCCCAGAAAATCCCTGATGCACACACAAAAACTGCCAGCGTGGCAAAGACGGAAGCGCAACAGGAGACGCATCAGGGTGTCAAGATTAAAGTATAAGATCTCCTCATAAATTTACATTTTGTTTGGTGTAGATTAGACTCACAGTAATGGAGTTATGACTGAAAATATTCAGTTTACTACAAAAAAAAAATCCCCAAAAACGACACCTAGTGGCCAATCCTGAAGTCAGAAAGAGCTGAAAATCTAATCCGCCCCAGAGCACATGGATATTCACTTCTGTCTGTCAGTCATTCTGTCACAAAGGGTCTGTGGTGGGCAGCACTAATGAACTCTTTATTAGTCATCTGAGACGACGTGAGTCTGAAAGGGCCCTGACTTGTCCAGATTGTGTTTGCTTCTCACTCTTCATGATTATTGTACTTTATACAGTATCGTTGGTAGACCAGCTGAGATGTGTGTTACCACTGAACTCAGCTACCACACCAGACAACCAGGACCTGGATCTCAGTTTGGATCCTTTGCTGTAGCCTTTGGCCCCTAAAGTGTTTGTCATGGGGTTAAAACTTAAAACATTCTTGAAATATCTCTCTCCTATATCTAAATCTATATCTATATACTGTATGTATATATATACATCTCAAAATATAATGTATGCAACGGTAAAAGATGAGACAATGCAACTTTTTTTCCGTTTTCCAGGTATGAACATTTATAATCAAACTGGTCAAGTCAGTCGAAACTCAAACACAAAGGCGTATCCCAGAAAATCCCTGATGCACACACAAAAACTGCCAGCGTGGCAAAGACGGAAGCGCAACAGGAGACGCATCAGGGTGTCAAGATTAAAGTATAAGATCTCCTCATAAATTTACATTTTGTTTGGTGTAGATTAGACTCACAGTAATGGAGTTATGACTGAAAATATTCAGTTTACTACAAAAAAAAAATCCCCAAAAACGACACCTAGTGGCCAATCCTGAAGTCAGAAAGAGCTGAAAATCTAATCCGCCCCAGAGCACATGGATATTCACTTCTGTCTGTCAGTCATTCTGTCACAAAGGGTCTGTGGTGGGCAGCACTAATGGTTCCATAATATCCCCGATTATAATATGTATTCATTAAATTAGGTGTCCAAAAGTATTGCTTTTGTATCTATATTGCAGCAAAGGTATTAAAATCCACACTCCAACCAAATAGTTTTACACAACACAAACCTTGCTTTGCTCTTGACAGTTTGGATGACAGTCAAACTGGACCAAACCAATTTGATAACCATCAGCGAAACTCTAGTGAGAGATTCTGAGAACATACTGTGCCTTAGAAAATAGTGTCAAAATACACTTCTTGCCTGCTGAAACACAGCAGAGGAGTGATAACAGGAGAGCAAGGTAAGAGAGGAGTGCAGGCTTTCCACAATCCCAGACAGTTTGTCTGTCAGGCTCAGGGACAGATCTGGAACTGGAGAGTATATTTCCTCCCTTTTTTTTAACCACAAGTCTGTTTTAGTAGTTGTCAGGTCTAACAACAGGAAGAGAGAACACAACACACACACACACACACACACGCGCCAGCTGAGGAGGAAAGTGGCAGCTACATCACGTCTATGGCAACGAAACAGCAGATGGAACTGGCAGCACGCGCTCAAACACACAATCACACCCACATGTTCATAGAAAACCTAAACACACTGACACAAACGTGCAGGAACAAGCTGCTTCTACCTTATGGGGATGAAACTTTACGTTTGAAAATAAACACGCAGACACGAACTTGAAATCTGAGTTTGACTCTCTGCCGTCGGTGCGTTGAAAGTGCAGGTCCGCCGCTGCGTCGCACAGTCAAAAAGGCATTGGGCTGAGAAGGTGTTGTCGGTTTCCGACCTGCCTCTGCGGGGCACTGTGAGAGCAACTGGCCCTGATAATCTATAAAGATAAATCATTTCCACTCACTCCGCAGCAGCCTGACAGACAGACAGGACTAAGTACCTGGGAGGGTGGCAGAGGGGCACTTTAAAATCTCCAGTGATGAGTACTGCCATGAAGAAAACAGCTAGCCGCCCCGAGCTCACTCCTACCCCCTCGAGTCTCGGGCTGCCATTTTGGCTGCATCTCAAGGCGCTTTTCCGGCTCTATCTCATGTCACCGTTCTGGCTGTCGTTCAATCCACACGTTGGCTCCCATTCAGCCTCCATTCTGGCTCCGGTTCAAGCTCCACAGTGGCTGTGTTTCGGGGGCTTTCAATGTGGCTCTGTTTCAGCAAAGTCTCCCCCTCCCTCACCGGTTTTTCAGTTTCAGCACCCCAGGTAGCTGGCCTCCTGCCCGGCATGCAGATCAGTGGGAGATCCAGGCTCAGGCCTTTTATTTGGGGTGGCATTTTGCCTTTGTTTTCCCATCTCGCCTGTAATCTAAACACCCAAAACATCTCATGCTTGACAAATCGGCCCTGAGACAAGGGAGCAACGGAAGACAAACGGCTGGAAGCGGTTCAACCCCATGCAGGACTGATGGTGTCCGACTGGGCCTGACCTCCCAAAGGTTAAAGACACGTTCACTTTCAAAGCAATCAATTACCCGGGCTGTGTGGGCGCTTTTAACCAACCTCCCCTTCCTGCCTCACACAGCCGGTGTTATTGATGAGAGTCCCAGTGTTCGGCAGCACACTCCAACCTGGAGTGCGTTTTACATTTCACAATTGAAAGAAATCCAAGATTCTGGGTGTTTCTGCCTACCTGAACCTCTCTCCTGCTTTATACCCCCTCCGCCTCCCTCCTTCCTGCCTCTCTTCTTCTCTCTCTCTGCAGGTTGTTGTAGCAGGTTTATTCTGGTAGTTGGTATCCGTGGGCCCCGGCAGGCCCCTCAGCTGTTCCGCTGGGTTTGTAATTACCATTTCATTAAGAATGACAGTTTCGGGGGTTGAAGCACCATTTCATCCGGGGTCTCGTGGGGAAGGCGCTTGCCAAATTTCCAGCGTGAGTGGCAATTATCTCTGTTCGTGTCTGCAATTCACCATTTTGTACTTAGCGGCTTGACAACGGCTAGGAACGTTTTGTTGGAGTAATAATATGTCTGGGATATTTACACCGTTGCCCAATCAGGCTCGGCCCTGTGAACACATGAGCCCTCGGAAGAGATACGAAGCAAACTGAAAGAAACACTGCAATACCTTTTTGTTACGTACTGTAGAAGGAATATGACTTGCATGATGCAGCACAAAAAATTATGATTTGAGGTTGAGTTTAAAGGCTCATATAGTGTTTTGTTTTTTTTTTAACTTTGCAGTTTTTATTCTTGTGATGTTTTCTCTTTCGGCCATTTGGCAAAAGCTCCCCTGAGTCTCCGTGGAGCTACTTGGTTTGGCTATAAAAGTTAAAGTGGTTTTCTGCACATGTAAAATGCAACACTTGCAAAACAGCGCGGTATTACAAAATAACCATTTATCGATGTATCACTTGCCAAGAGACTGTGATGATGTCAGTTTAAACTTTACTGTGCGCTTAATGAGAATGCACAGTGAGTGATGAGCGCTACGCTGGAATTCAAACCGCGTCACTTTAAACATCTATCGTGTGTGACCTTTTTTTCTTTTTAAATGCCATCATTCCTATAATTGCTCTTAATGTACAGTGTGTACAGGCGATCACATCTACCTGTATGTGCATTAAAAGTGCAGGTTCAGAACATTCCAAGAGTTAAAAATGCTTCAGTCAAAGCGAGTCTGCAACAGTCTGTAATTAAAAATTATCGTCCAGACTTGCTGTGTTTTAGTACAAATTTCTCTCTATCAGTCTGAGATGGAAAGTTCTGATTATGACGATTTGTCACCCTGCAACACTTCTATGGGATGATGACTACATTTAGTGCATCTTTTGGAGGCGAGCAGTGCTATTGAAGCTCTCAATGGCTGAAAATCAACATCACACACAGAATGAAGCTGGACTGGGAGTGAATGTTGCACCGACAGCTCAGGAAACCTACAAAAAGTGTTGAACTCAAATTAGTGAGTGAAAAAGCCGTTCATCCATCCGTCGGCACTTCTGATGAAGCTCGAGCAGGTGAGACTGCTGTAATCCAGAGAGGGAAATCAATAAGTATTGACAAAATGTATAAATTATGTCCTTCAGTCTCAAGATTAAATTAATATTGCACAAGTTAGTTACACATATTCATGATGTGTGTGATGTCACCAAACTGTATAATACTCATCATGATAAAATAATTAACCGGGTAAGTTCCACGACGTCCATACACATTTTGTCAATTCCACTGTTTCCTCCTGAGCTGCAGCGTGAGAATCTCATAACTAGCTACTGAAGGTTTGGTGGGCTGAACTCAAGAGACATTTTTAATCAGAGAACGAGGACGGAGGATTTCACCATTGCCTGCGCTCGTCAGCTCACTTTAGAACAGAAAAGGAATTATTAGAGCAGCCAATAACTCTCTTGTGTCTTGATTAATTTCATGCATCTCACCTGTGTCCTGTCTGCCCCTCCATGTGTGTTACACCTGTGTGTACCAGGTTTGCATGTGTCCCAGCATGTTTTCCAGTGCCATGCCTGTTGTTTGCTTTAGGATTTGTTTGTTTTTATGGACTGATTCCCTGGTTTTGACCCCTGTTTGCCTGTCATCGATAAACATCTCTGTGATGATCCCACTCTGCCTTCGGCATCTTCATTTGAGCCCGAAACCTCCGTCCTCATTGTTTCTGGCACAAACGTCACACCCTGCATGTGCTCACATGCTTGGCCAATGAAGCATTTTCTGAAAGAACACAAATTCGAGCTGGTAGTGCAGTTTCAAGATGGCCCCCCAACAATATATTTGTAGCAGAACTTATTGATTTCACAGTGACCTTAACCTAATATCATCACTTCATCTTTTTATCTTATTTTATTCTTTCATGCATTTGTATTAATTTTTTATACATGTTTAGTGCATGAACGTCACAGCAAAGAGTTTTGTTTTGATGAAATTCTAGGCGTTTGAAAAGTATCACATCCATGAAAATGGAACCTCCAGCTCAGATACATAAAAATATGAATGTCACCTTAAATGAGTGTATACAGCAAATGGGAGACAGGAAGTGTTTAAATCTCTTAAGTGTGTGTCTATCCATGTCTACTCCGCCCACTTCGGAATAAAAATGGCAGCCGTATGCTGCATTGAGTTATAGTGACATGACTCACGCAATGTCGTCTGTGATTGACGGCTGCAGCTCCTTTAATTGCATGTCTGAGCTGAATGATGGGATAGTTAATTCCTACACATTCCACACAATCGCTTTCACTGTGTCAGAGGCCTGAGGAGGCAGACCGAGGCTCTCTGTGGCCATTAGGAGAGAGAGCCAGAGTCCATGCCGAGTGACTGGAGGCTTACCGCCTCACCCAGGCATCAGACTGGCTGCTGTACTGCACTGACGCTGCAGACGGGACGCCAAGCGGGAGGACTAATGTAACACATCACACATACACAACCAGGATGTGGTGAAATGAAGATTTAATTTAATAAACCCCCAGATACCAAAAGCAAACATTTATTAGTAGGTTCTACGCTGCACTTGAACACACGTGTGCAGATAAAGCTACATAAAGACGAGCACTCAGTGTGCTGACAGACCTATCAACTCATGGCAGCACCATCAGGCCCCCCACTGTCCTGTGATGGGTCTACTTCTCCTTCATCTCTCTGATCAACACGCACAACACGTAGTAGTCGCTCGCAAAAACTGCTGCTCATACTGAGCCCTTTCTTGTAACACATTTACTTCATACAGACGCCAAAGTAAAAGCAAGAACGCCCAGACTGCGTGAATGTGGTTTTGTTCCACAGTTTACGTTTCGGCTCAGGTGGATACGTCGGCAGAGGGGACGAATATCCCCCTCTCAGCTCGGACCAATAGACGAGCTTTTGTTTCAACCATGTGACATTTATCACATGGTTTGTTAAGTTAAGTGTGAAAGTGAACCAAACCAAACCAAAATGCAACAATGTCGCAATGTCTCCCTAATCGAACTGAGTCCTCCCTACTTTTAGGTGTAAATTCTTTCCTGTATTGGCTCTTTGGGGAAGAAAAAATAAAAACACAAAGTTCCCAGTTTGCAAACAACGATGACATCAGTAAGCTGCACGCGCAGTTTTGCAACAGAATTATGGCGGAACGCAACAACTTGTCAGGCTATGCAAGAGCACCAACCACTAAAGATCGTGAATGTTACTTCAGCAAACTTACTTTGGTAAACGGCAACTGACTTCCAGATCTGTGTGCTATTAATGAGTGTGTACAGGACATTAATAAGTGGACTAAAATTCAGTGGCCCCAAACAGACACATATCTGAGGAACCTCATGTGTACACTAGAGAGAAACTATGAGCATACATGTCACTAGATACTAACGACTATGTAATCAACAAACCTGAAAGCTACGTCTTCGCAGCTAATTGCACCTGCATGGCAGGGTCAGTATTATTTTGTATTGTTGACTTGTTAGCTAGAGAGCTCCATTATAATGTTGAACTCTGCGTGTGTTTTACCGTTATATGTTTGTGATCGGTCATGATCCCGTTGGAATCCTGTAGAGCTCAAATCCACCGGTGGAATATGGATTCTGATCGCCGTACAACAGGACGCTGTGGTGCTCGTGAAACGTTTAATTCAATGTTTTCAGTTTGCTAGGAGTGAGCGATACTTCCGTTGCCTCATGCATTTCTTTGATGACATCGGCTGTAAAGGCGTGAATCTGCCCACTCTAGATGCTAAGATTACTGCAGATCTTACATGTCAGTGAGAGCTCATGGGCACAGAAAAACAAGAATCGAATGTATAAGGTGTACAAACGTTAAAGCGTTGCAGGCTTTGTTATTTAATAAAATCACCTGATGATAAAATACTATAAATAATGTTGTAATATGCTTGAATTTTTTTGGCACAGCTAGTTAAATTTTACCAAATTGAACACATATAGCACAAATTAAGGATAAATTGGCAAATATTGAGAATGATTGATTGATTGAAAGAATCTGCTAATTTGACAAAAACTTGGGGGAAATGCAGCTTTTACTGTATTTATTTACTGTTTTGTGAGTGTAAAAGTGTTTCTGTATTTCTGTAAAAGTACGAACGGACAGGAGTCTCAAAGCGATCGAGAAAGAGTAAATAATGTTTTTGACTTTAGCAGTAATAATTAAGTAAAAGTAATTGAGTGTGGCGTCAGAATAATAGCAATAATAGCAGATTTGGGTTTTTTATTATATATACAGAAACATAATTAGTATAATTAAGATAGAGAATACGTGATCTACCATAATGGGGATTTTCCATCACTAAAATTGAATTAGTTGACATTGAAATGTTTTATTTGACTTTGTGATTGTTGCATGAGGCTCATCCTTGTGCTGCTGTATAAGGTCTTTGTAAGTCCATATGAGCCGTGCACCAAAAAGTGTCGGCCACTAAAGCAGACAAGTCAATCAATCAATCCATCAACCATGAGAAGTGAACATGTTTACCTTGTTCATGTTTTATTTATGAGTAGCTCAGTATTTCAATTATTAGCATTTGAACACTTTCCAAGATACAAGTTAGTGCACAACATAAAGTACAGTTGAGACCGACAGGAATAATTTTCAGTTTTCACGTACGCACGAAAGTATCAAATAGAAATTTTGAATAGCTATATATTGTAGCGTTAATCTTATTGCGTCTGTAAAAAAAGAAAAAAAAAGCCTGGGTTCACCAATGTCAGTAGGATTTATCCTCTTGGAAACAGTCAATCCTGAGGCTCTTTGCAGTAAGTCTGCATGGTGGATTCACCATAGTCAGTATGAGCTCTGATGAATGGCTTAACTGCTTCGGTGGTATGTTCTTAACGTGGTATGAAATAGTTGAACATCTCAAAGGCATTAAAAATGTCCCTGGTTTCCTCTAACGCCGCCACATGAAACTGACAGCGTCATAAGCTCCAGTTCCAGTATGCACGACTTTTCCCGGGCAGCCCAGCAGACTGCAGACCCTAAAGCTCACATGAACTGGATCTTCATCCAAAAAGAATGTTTCTGACTAAATATGGAGCTAATCATTACTTGACACATACTGTCAGTATTCAGCAGAATCAGCTACTGGCAGAATGAATGCAAACATCCCGGCACTGGCCTCAGATAAAACGTTTAAACAGCAGCACTGCTCATTGCTGTGGTCCTGAAAATACCCTGGCCCCCACGGACCCCAACGTGGCCCTGTGCGTGCAAAGTAAGGACGGGGGGGGGAGAGAGAGAGAGAGAGAGAGATAGTGCATATGCAAAAACAGAGAACCAGACATCGCTGGTTTAAGAAAAGACCTTAATGACTTTAATTGATATATTTATTAGCTTCAGCTTGAGAGGGACACTCGGGGGAAACAACAAGACAGTGATTCCTGCAGACAGGTCAAGGACAAGGTGAGAGAGAGGGGGGGGGCGAGCGAGATGGAGAGAGATGTATTGGCCAAACTAAATCAACATAAACACAGAGGACTCGCAAATGTGCTACAAATCATCTGCGCCAAGCTCTGCTGTTCAGTAGGCCTTCTTCCTGCAGGTAACTGGGGATGATGAAAAGTAAGTATCAGTCTCTGATGTGTGGTTGAATTTTACTTAACCTTCCAAAAATCCAGGATCTGTGAATATATCATAATGTGGTCACCAGCTTGATGACCAAACTGATTGACTGCTGATCGAATATCTGCAGCAGCCCATGAGAGCAAGCAGACTAAGAAAAGTCACCACCCTGGCGTTGAATACCTTTAGAGTTATGAATACAGGAGACTGGGGGGGACCATAACTAATTGTAGCTTTATAATATATAGTAATGAGTCACTGTGAGACCATTTCTACACGTTTACCTCCATCAGAGAGTCACACATTCACAAATGCAGCATTTTCATGATATGTGTGGCACAAGATGAGAAATGATGTAAAACCAGAATTTGAGGTTCAACTTCAGTCCTGTGCTGCCTCTCCCGTGGTCCCGCAGGAAGAACAAAGGCAGGTTGCTCTTTGAGACTATTGACAGGATACAAGTGTTGTCTAAGAAGAACGAATGTATTGGCCCTTGAGCATAAAGCAAAGATCTGATGTCTGTGTAACCTTGAACTGTCCCGTACAAACACACACAAACGGGCGATGGTTAAATATGAAAGGAATCACTATATTTTCAAATTAACCAAATTTGATATATACTGTTGATATAATGGCTGTTTATGAGGACTGGTTAATATGTACAGTTCAGACACTGTTTAACCTGAACAGTCAACAGAGACTCCGGTCTCCCTTTCTCTTATTTTTTCCTCTTACCCCCCCACTCTGCCCCTCCAACAGTCACTGAACCCTAACCAATCAGGTCCAAGCGTCAAACAGTCGTTTAAAACATCCTCAAAATAGGTGACTTCCGTATTGCAGTCAGGTTGATGACGGAAAGTAAAGATAAATCCACTTTTAATCCCTAAGGTTTCAGAAAGTTGCTACTTCTGTCAAACCGAGGTGGATGCTGGGAAACGTTGTCCAAAGGTGTGGATCCAGAGAGATATCAGACTTTAAATTGTTGTCTTTAACAATGAAAAAAAAGCGGGATTGTTGTTAATTAAATACATGTCCCCAATCCAATTTTTTAATCATTGATCATTTACTGGGAGGGACAATTTCATATTTTACAAACTGCAGGTGTGTGGTCTTGTGCTCTGGCCACCATTGTGTGTGATCGGAGGATTAAAATGTAAAGATCTCATCTAACCTCAGAGAACTAATTTTTTAAAAAATGTGGTTCGGCTGTATTTATTTTGTAACATAAAAAAATCAATACTTTACTGTACAGTCAATCTCAAAGATCTTGACTGAAATAACTGACAGCAATAATAAACAAGCTTTTAATAGATGAAAAGTTCACTTATTGTTTTAATACATTAATGCCAAATGTCTAGGAATCCTGCATACTTTACCCTCTTTGCTGCTAATCAATAGATATGGAGGATTTTGGCGGACAGCGCTTTTCTGAACACAGTTCACTGCATGTGCGCAGATAATCGGATCAACCTCCAACTGACCTCTCCCGGAGCACTATGGGAAAATATGACATTGAGCTAATGACAAAACATGATCGAAAAACTGTTCAAATTAGGAGAAAAGACATTCAATATGGGGTCTACCAACAGGGATTTATTGTGCAATGTCTCCAAAATCCCACCAGAGTTCTGGGCAGGTACGAAGCTTCTGTCAGGGCCACGACTGCATGGAGCGCCTCGTTGGAAGGGGGCTACTGTTAGTTTACAGGAAAAAACAAATCACATAAGCAGCTAAATACTAATCCAGATTCTTCCAAAGTCATCGACAACCTAAGTTTGGGACAAAGAAGTTCATACATCGGTACTTGAGTTTGAAGAGTGTTTTCCTGTCACTAAACGGTTTAAAAAGCTTAGTAAAACATCGGTCCATCCTCTCTCAAAGCAGGTGGTGGCGGCTCTCTCACTGAGGCTTGCTAGCCGTTAGTAACATTACCTCCTGTATATCGGCCACGTCTTGTCGCCTGTCTGCTCACACAGTTCTGACCTGACTGAAAAAATTTTCATCGTGACACTATTTTTTCACTCTTTGGATCTTAATTCATCTGCAGGTCTTGGCATAGCTGGAGAACATCCTGTCTTCTGTCTGCATCCGCGATCTCAACCCTCCAGTCCCCTCTTCCAGCCCACCATCCATCCCTTCCTCTTCCCAGAGCAGTGTTTGTGTTTCTAGGGGGAGCTGGCCGACCCCTGACCCCGAGCTAATGAGAGCGATAACGCGGATTAAAAGGGGGCGACTGGAAGGTGTCTGAGAGTGGGGTTTAAACAATTACACTGGGCTGCCAACATGCCTTTCTTCATGACTCAGGAAATTAAAGTCTCCCTCTC
>KV751394.1:1063888-1102748 GCA_001698575.1 Mola mola
AAGTGCTTATGAAAAATAATAAATTATCTCAGGGCCACGTTAACTTGGATGTAAATCGCCAGGCAATTATGTTTTAATAGCCCTTTAAGAGAATGAGTAATTGGGTTGACACTGCTGGGGTTGATCAGGCCCACCCGTCTCCCTCTCCCCTCGTGCCCGCCGGAAACGAAGCTCGGGGCCGGCGTGCTGGTCAGCCTGCAGTATGATTATATGACATCAGTTCTCTTTAAACACACGATGAATCTGGCTGACTTTTAGCGTCATGCTAACATGACAACTGTGGAAACTAAACAACTACACTCTATCTTTATACATTATTTTAAATGACACTACGTCTTTTTCTTCTTTTTAACATTATTTCAAAGTGTGAACTCACATGGATAGCCCAGCTGAAAGTAGTGTGAGCTAAGGCTAGCTGGTTAGCATGCTAACTTCAGCAGATTTCCCTGCAAAACTTAAAATAAATAAACAAAACATAAAAATATGGGCATATCTTAGAAATTGCAGCTTTAACAATTATCCTGCTATGACTGCTGAATATATAAAATTTGACTGAGTTAAAACACAGAGGAGGTGATTTGACAATTGTATATATATATATATATCAACAATGTTTGATTAGATGATAGATGTGGAGCTGTAACAATTAATCAAATACAATCGATGGTCTTATTTCAAGAAAAATTATTAAACATTTGAAGGTTCATGATAATTGAATGTCAAGATTTACGGATTTTATTTGTCATTTCTGGCAGATTAAATTAGTTTTTGATAGAATAATGATTAAAAAATATTCCTCAGATGAATCAATGATTAAAATGATATGTAGGTTTGTTTGTGTGTTATGTAATGGGAAAAAAAAATATCTATATCTAGATATCATCATAATTGTCCCCATTAACGCACCCAAACAGGTGTGAAGTGAGATGTGGAGGCAGGATCGATAGGAGAAAGGAAGAGATCACAACAGGCCAAACCGGGGCCAGGGACAACGTAAACAGCAGGGGAAGGAGAGGAAAATGACGAGAGGAGAAAGAATGTAGAAAATAATGATAGAGATGTGAGGCCAGACCGAGTCTGGGAAATAATCAAAATCCTCTGCAGGATGTTGGACCGTACAGCGATGAACAAGCAAATGGTGGGTTAAACCTATATTTATCTCCTCTCACTTTCATCTCCAGGGAAGACAAACGGGGTAAGAAATTGATCAGATGAGCATCTGTTCGGCTTGGCAACAGTCACCAGTCTGCAGAGACGGCTTTTAAACCCCATTTTTCAATCTTGACTCCATTACTGTCAATGCCATACAGGCACTTAAAGGACTTATCTGCAGTGGAAGAAGAAAAAGACAGCGTATGCAAATGGGGGGTGCTGCAGCTCAGTTTGTCACCCTGTTAGTGTTTCCTTTAAGATAAAGGTTCTCTGGTTCCTGCAGCAACAATTAACGCTTGACACGGACTATTGTGCATTGAGTTTCCACAGGAGTAATGGTGACAGAAGGGTAAAAACTTTTTTCCCTTGATCATAATTCGTGTCTTAAAAAAAATAAAATAAAGGTCTGTCTTTATATTATAGCTACATAATCCCACATGCCCTTTACAGAAACATAAGACGGGTCAAATCAAACGTGACCTGTTTGCATAAAGGAGGTTGTGGAAATTGTGGTTAATGGTTCAAACAGTTGAAACAGACAGTTTACGCACAAAAATCTGCATCTTTCATTGCAGGTAAAAGAGCCCAGACCAAACAAAAGAAAATGAGAAGGTATCTATCGATGTCAGTAAATCAGATTATATGAGTTAAGCAGGTGAACAATAACACCCATCACAGTCTCTTGGGGGGCACTAGCTCTTACACCCACTGTATGTTTGTAACATCGATTATTTTAACCATGACTCATCTGGTTATACTCCCATTTACATGATTACTCATTAGTGAAATTGTAAACAGATGTACTCAGATCTCTGCTAAACTTACAGGGAAAGGCAAAGCAAAAAATGTTTCTTTATCTTATCTTGTGCACAACATTTACATATATATACTGTATATATGTAGTGTATTTAGTGCCTTAACACTTCTCTGGATGTCAGGTCTCGAACCACGAACGACACCTGACAAAGACTAGGTAAGCCTTGTTTGTGACCTAACGAATAGCCTAAAACAGGGCTGTAGAATGTTTGAAAAAACTGACATGTCATTCTATAAATAATGTAAATAATGTATGTCCAGGTTATGGTCAAAGGGAACAAAGGGAATGTTGGAAGAGGTTTTGTTTATGTGTCCTTGATGGTGGTTTGGTTGGTTTGTTAGTGAGATTACACAAAAACTACTAAATCGAACTCACGATTTTAATGACATTTTCATCAAATGTGTGTCTTTGCCTATTTGAACCAGAGAGGTCCAACTGGTGTCATGTCATAGCTGACATGCCCTGGCTGCAGATGATTAGCTTTCAACATTTTCAAAAGCCAAAGGTCAAAAACACATTTTTTGGCCATTTCTCCAGAGTGAATTGACACAGAGAGGTATAACTGGTGTCATTTTGTCCAACACATAGCCAGACCCAGCTGGTTATGCTGTTCATATATACACATTTGCTATCACAAATTCATTTTGAATTTTAAAAAGACAGGGTGGCCATTCAGCATCAGTGTGATTTGTAAGGATTAAATAAAACATCATGAAAGGTGCTTTTGGAACTCACTGCATCAAACTGAACAACACTGATGGGGCCTCCTCTCATGCACGGTCCTGAAATGTTCTCCACACCGTCCTGTGGAAAAGCTGATATGTGGCTGCATTGTGTCTCTCTGTATCCCTCTTTCTCCACCTCCCACCCCCACCGAGGCTCCTTTATTCCCATCCGAGCTGCTCCGTCACCCATGTCGCCGGGGGACAAGGAGAATGTGGCGTTTTCACTGGATCAAAAATTTACGAGCAATTAAAAGTCGTCCGACGGCCGGCATCCATCAGCGCTGCGTGCCGCTGCCAGGCTGGGTGAGGGGGACTCGCCGTAAACCACAGGCGATATACTTTTATTTCTGTTTTCCCTTCAAAGAGGGAAGGTTATGGCAAAATTATGTTTTACTGTTGCAGGATTTCCAGTGCGATGTGGAGATCTCTCACGCAACGGCGCCATTGGAGGTCGGAGCCCCTGAAACAGACGCAGGTGTCCAGAAACATGTATGTGTGTAAAAGTGTGTGTTTATTTTTATGTCATGCGATATTTATTGTTGTGGTTTAACACAACAGAAAAAAACCCCAACAGTATCTGCTCCTCTGGTCTGTGTGGGACGAGTGACCTAATTACTCCGTTGTTTGTTACTGCACAGCTCTGATTTATTTCCTTATGCTGATGTAATTTTGACTCTTCCCCTTCGATAAAGGCGGAATGCTAACACACACACGCACACGCACGCACAGCGATCCACTGTGACACACCTAATACACAATCTAGCTCGCGAACCCTCATACATCAACACAGCCAGTCTTTCACTTTTCCCGGCTCCTCGTGACAGGCCCAGGCTCATTTGCATTCTTAATTGTGTTGTAATGTACTTTTAATTTGAAGATGGAGGCAATTAATTATTTTGATATGCAACAAAATGTGGCAAATGTAAACATTCTAATGGTTCTCTGAGAACAGAGTATCATTTTTCACAAGAGGGATTGAATCTTATCTAATTTTTTAATGCCATACTAGCGTCCCCCCCCGCCCCTGCCCTTGTAAGATTAGCGCGTTAGCACTCACACATCCTTCTCGACGCTCACATTGTCTTTGCAGGCAGGGCAGCGTTACTTTGAACTGTTCCGCTGCTGTTATTTTCTATCTGAATCTCCCACAGGATACTGACTGCAGCTTCACCTCTGCTATCAGAGGAGATTAGATGAAATTAAGCCTGTTTGGACGTTCCTTCCTCCCAAGCAAGACGCCAACCGAAGACTCTCCGCTTGCTGTTTCTGGGTCGGAGAGGCTTTGAGTGGTAGATGTGAATTTTTTTTTTTTCTCCCTCTGTCGAACATGAAATCAATCGGTGTCAGTGTTCAAAAGAGAGGAGAGGAGAGGAGAAGAGAAGAGAGGCCCTGGAAAAATAGCTAACACTTTCACTCCCTCAACCTGATAAACTCCCCACAGAGAGGAACAGGATGGATGCGTGTTATTTTTTTCCTCTTTTCACTCATTCCCATCACCTTTTCTCCCTCTCTGCTTCACATGCACACATTTTCCATCTTCTTATATCTCCTAACCCCCACGCAGTCGCCGTCGCCGCCGCCACCCCTCACCCCTATCTCTTTCACTTCTCCCCCTTCTGATTCTCCTGGGGGTGCAGGGAGGCTCGCTGACATCACAGCCGGCGTGGCAACAGCCTATAAATTATGAGTGACAAGTCTTTGGACCAATAAAAGCACCACCATATTTCATGCACAGTAAATCTGATTGCAGATTGCTCTGGCGTGTGGCGGCTGACATGTTTATTGTCGTCATGGCGGTAGGAGCCGATGGGGGGGCAGGGCGCTCCCCAACATTAGAGTTTCTAAAGCTTCCAGTCTATATGGAGGTCAAACAGATGGGAACTCTGGGATGCGAGATACCCCGTCAGCCCCCCCAGCAAATCCCCATACACACACAAGTAAACATACAAACACACAAATCAGTGCCAAGTCACCCAAAATCTATAAGGCAGCTATTTTTCCTCCAGCTCTCACAAAGCCACTCGACAGCTTCTTTCACTGCCACCATCTGTCCTCAATCTGCACATGCTCACTGTGAAACTTTCAGCGAGGGTAAACTCAGACAGCACACACTGTTGTCACTGGCGTGGCTTTTAATTTTAAAAGCGATAAAACATTGATGAAAGTAGTCAATTATCTACGAATCCATCCAGAGATCCTCAGTTTGGAGTGACAGCAAACTCATAAGTCTCATAAGAAAAGCAGAAAAGGGCCCCAGCGCTGCCCACAGTGTGACTTTAGATTGTGAGCCCGTCCAACACACACAAAAAAAGAGGAGTGACAAGTGCGACACAGCAGCGTCAGAGTCTAGTGTGACAGTGCGACGAGCAACACTTTGTAAACAATGGAAAAACAAGAATCAGTTAAAGATGATTCATAGTTGCAGATCGGCTCTACGCAGACCACGAACATGACCTCATGATCATTTTACAGTTGTGTGCTGGTGTGTCCGGGTCGCTCTGCCAGAACACAAGTTGGTGGTTGGACATCAAATCAAATCAAATTAAATTTTATTTGTATAGCCCGAAATCACAATTTACACATTATCTCAGTGGGCTTTGACAAACTGTACAGATGTGACATCCTCTGCCCTTAGACCCTCGAACCGGGTGAGGCAAAACTTAAAAAACCCCAAACAGGGAAAATAAGAAACCTCAGGAAGAACCACAGAGGAGGGAACCTTCTTCCTAGGACGGACAGACGTGCAATAAATGTCACTTGTACAGAACACAAAAACATGATAACAACAGTTCATTTAGAATGTATAAAACATCCATGAGTCCCAGAGTCTGTGGATTCTATGAGTCCGGATGTATGGAAAGTCTAGTGATCCAGACGCAGGTGGACTCTGTTGGTCCAGGAGTCATTGTACTCCATGTAGCAAGATCTGAGTGTTGCTGAGTCCAAGAGTATGTAGAATCTGTAAATCCAGGGATATGTGAAGTGTAGTGGTCCAGAAGCCACATTATACCACGTGGCATTATACCACCACATCTATGCCAAAGAGGGGAACTACTTCCTTCTTCCTGTCCTCGTAAACAAGGATGACACAACAGCAGTCACTTTGATCGAACATTGCAACAGAGTAGCTTCCACGTCTTGGTGCACTTGGCAATGTCAAAGAATTGATTAGTCACAACAAGTGCACGTATTCGTAGTCGTTTTCAGTCAAAACTCTCCATGTTTGTTCCGCAGGGGCAGGACATGAGACATGAAAAACTACGTAGCGACCAAGCGGACGATCACGACTGTCTTGACACGATGTATGAAGTTATTGTGGATAATCTTGTCCTCTGCTCCAAGAGTAAGTAGCGCCCAAAGTTCTGCACAATTTACAACTATTTTTGCTTGTTGCTCTTCTCCTTTAGCTGCTAACTGCTGATACCTGCTTTTAAACCTTCCGGTTGTGGGTTGCTCTCGACAAAACGACGCAGCCTTGTCTCATCATTCCACCTCGCCAGTTCCCTCCACTGTTGTGTCAGAACACAACACAACAGACTCATCTCAAACAGGTCATGGAGAACAGATTTATATTGTTTATGCAGAACACGTGGGGTCAAATAGGTGAGAGTATAAGGGTTACTAACACTACTGCAAGTGGTCAAGGTGTTCACTAACAAACACAATGAAAGTCCTGTTATGTCCAGTGACGACATCTATCAAAATAAAAAAATAAAACTATTTAATCACCAACTTCCTGCCTCAACCTATAAGAATTCAGCTTTATCTGGGATTTTATTAAACACGGATCCTCTCATTGCAGATATGTCTAATAGTTAATGTATCGTTACAACCTCATTGATGGTAAGTGGCCCTACGCTCACTGCTCTGTCTAGTCCATCCATCCTTGCCCATGCAAAACAACATTCTTCATAATTAGCCTGCAGTATGATGTGGCCATTACAAGTCCTCTGCCACAGACCCTAAACGGACGGATTTCAACAGGCGCCCGCTGGTGTGATCGGCATCATTATATTTTAATTAATCCATTCTTCTCACAGCAACACAGTAATTACAATCTATTTTATGGCACACCGTGTTGCGAAATAGGGCATGGAAGAGGGGGAAACAAGGAGCCAGCGAGAGGGACTAATAGCAAGAGAAGGGAGAAGAAGGAGAGAGGAAGGACATGGGGGTGGGGGGGGGGGAAAAAAAAAGCCACGATGAAGAGACGAAATCTTAAGGTGAGCGAGAAACATCTTAAACACTATGACTGATTAGCGATATGTCATCGGCAGGCTGACGCTGTAAAAGCATTGTAAAAGCGTTTACGCCATGTCCGCTCTCTCTCTCTCTCTCTCTCTCTCTACATATATGAATATAAATCAGAGCAGGTACGAGCACCCAGACACGCCGTGGGTGTGATAATAACATTAGAGGATTACAATGACACCCCTCTCTGGACAAGATCACCTGTCTCAGCTGTCATAAAACAGCTGCTTTTTGTGGCTGAGGGGCTTTATGTGAGGAAGGTGTGTGTGTGTGTGAGATTCATCGCGGACAGATTACTGGATTAAATGTGGAATAAAAAACAGCCGATCTCAGATTTAGTTTGATACTGGTTTGTTACGTGCAGCTGGCCTGAAACTTCCACTGAGTCCAGGACATTTTGTTAACATTTTGTTTTACTGTGGCTCAGAAAGCGCTGAGGAAACTTTCAGGCACCTCAGGTGTTTAACGCGGATAAAAAATTAACTTTATACCATTTAATTTATCTGGTATCCAGCTGGTCATGAGAGGGAATCATTTCTGTAATCATACACATTATAACCATAACCACCTTCCTATTTTATTGTTATTATCAGGTGTATAAAGTGATCTATGTGTTCTGAAACTGGTTTAAGTTGCTGATCTGCACTTTGATTAATTACCAATCAAAGTGCAGATACTTATTTGTTACCAAATAAATATGTAACTGTAACTGAGTTAACATTTCAGTCTCAGGCCAAAATCTGTTATATGTTTGCTTTTTAACCCTGTCTGTGTCCATTTAATGGGTATGATGGGTGTAAATTCAAATATATAATCAATTGTATTGATTATATATCTTAAGGCTGACAAGTATGGGTTTACTACAACCTACTAATACAAAAAAAGTGAAAATCTGTATTTGTAAAGAACTATTACACCTTTTTACGGATGCATAATTAAAAATACTAACAATAGCTCAGCAATCACAACCTCCTCTCTGTTTCCTGTTCCTCAAAGGGAGAGTTTTGATAAATGTGCTTATTCACTTAGCTGAGCTGAAAGACTGGAACAAGACAAAAGCTGCTGACCTGGAAAATTATGGTTTGATGGGGGATTTCTTAGCAGGGAACACTTATTTCTTGAAGGCACATAGACTAAACACTTTCTGTATGGATTAAACATAAATAATATTATGTTAAATTGTGACCTTGTGAGGTGCTAGTTGACAGAGCCAGGTTTTCCCCTTTGTTTACAGTGGCTGTTTACAGTAGTAAGTGGCTACTGGTCGTGGCCATGTATCTAATGTAAAGTAACTGAGCAGGAAATCATATGAGCAACAAGTTATGAAATGCAAAGATTTTAAGCTCACTTTAATTTAAAGGTCCAATGTGTATATTTAGGATTATCCATTAGCAAACATGTAATATAATCTTAATAACTATGTTAAAGTTAGTGTGTAATCAGCGCTCTGTTGGGCGCATTCTACTACCTCACCACTAGATGCCGCTAATTTTCACACACTGAACCTTTAAAATAACGGTATTATTGATGATAAAATTGGTTGATCAAGACACTGACACTGAAATGTAACCAAGCTGTGCACTGACGCGTCACAGTACCTATGGTGAACGTGGTATCCTGCAGCGTTGATGCTCCAGCCGGGCTCCTCGGGGTCGGGGATCTTTGCTGTCTTGGCAATCAGATGCTGAACATCCCTCCACGTCAGCTTTGGACTGGGGCAAGAGACATGAAACAGAATATCATCAAACGCATCCTTCCTTCGGCCCGTGTTCTACACAGACTGAAACCACAGAGGAAACACTTCAACTCTGTGTGATACTCTGATGAGAAACCTGCAGGGAGCTTCCACACAGACTCTTGTGTTGGAAGAAGCCGCGGGACTGTTTTTACGGGGCTTACAGCTCAATCTATCAGGCACGCACATAACGCTTGCACTGTATTAATGCTAAGTTTTATTGATACATAAACTGCTGTGACGTGACGCCGCCATACCTTTTACAAGCAAGTCCTCGAGACATAAAAGAACCTGTTTAAGGCAAGCTCACGGTCTTAATAATGGTGTCACTAAAAGAAAAGGAAAAAACACTGTGAATCCAACAAAGAATATTTTACCGAAAGAGCCTAGAGAGTCGAATGTGGAAAAAGTCTTCTTTTTTAATCCCAGGCAGGGGAATTCTAATAGAGCGCACTCAAGTGTCATGTCAAGCAATATACTAATGGAATCCAATTAAGACCTTTAAACTGCGCCGAGAGCTGGAGGATATTAGCTCAGTTTTCTATAACAAAAGACCAAAGGGTCGTCAACGAGGGCTTTTTCAGGATATAAAAAGCATGAAGGAAATTGGGTTTTTCTGCTTTATCCACTCATTATTGTTCTGTGAGGAAAAAAATGAGGTGAATGGAGTATAAGAAAAAAGCTCGGCCACCCATTCAGAACAGGCTTTTCTGTTTCCGAGCAGGATTGTCTCCACTGTTTATTTAACATTTGCCCATGTACAGTCGCTCCTGCAGCACAGAGGAACATAGCAGTGTTAATTAAAGGTGTGCAACACAGTCAGACTTCATTTTCCTGATGGTTAATGACATAACTGCAACATATAACACCTGTCTACTACTCCACATTAACGTACATCGTGGTTTTACAGAATGACAAACGTCTGCAGAGACGTGTGACGAAAATCCCTCGAAATAAAGCCAAAGCCATGAGTAGCCTCTTCATTCTTGTGCCGTTGAGTGTTAGACATCTCAGGAAATATCGGCCGCAGATACGAACAGATGTATTCCCTTCACGTATCGGGGAAAAACAGCAGCAGAATAAAAGCGAGGAGAGAAGCTTTCATTAACGGCATAGAACAAAACAAGCACGTCGCGCAGGCAGCTAACACAACATGATAGGAATAATACCAGTAACACTAATAATAGCCCAGATAGAAAGAAACAAAACACAATGCACAAACAATTATTTTAAGCTTTGATTTCAAAGGGATTGGAGGGGGTGCATGTGTTTGTTGGGGAGGGAATAGGCTTTGTACTTTTGAACTGTTGCTGCTCGCTGCATGTATCTGTGTGCATGAGTGTGCGCTCAGTATTATATATTAGCGGCAGCAGCGTAATTCTGTTGTGTGCACTCCCCCACCTCCATCATCATCAGCAGCAGCAGCAGCAGCACCACCACCACCATCACCCCTCTGGTGGAATCAGAGAAACCCCCGCGGCCCCGGCTGGTTTGCATAAAGCAAACAAAATTAAATTTGCTTTGCTAAATCAAAGCATGTATGGTATTCCAAGCCGCTCTCTCTGGGACAAATTACTTCAAACGGCCTCCTTTGTATCATAACAGAATAAAAAAAAGAATCAGCCCAATCAGCGGCTCTCCAAAACCCTCGACTCGGGAATTAATTATTGAACCGAGGGCTTTTCTCCCTCCTAGCAGTCCGCGACACAGATCTATTTATTTTGGAAAAGTCGTTTTGCTCTTAAAAACACACTGTTGGCTGAGAAGCCGGTTTGCTGCTATCTTTCTCTCTCTCTTAATGTTTTCACTCGTTATTGCAGCACAGCCCCTGGAGGGACATGTGAATAGGTACAGGCCAGAAAATGAATCTGAAATCCCCACGACTGGCATCCACCATTGTGCTGGTTAAACAGAAATATTCCTCACGCTGTAATGGACTTAAGATGAACTGAGCTGTTAGCTCGTGAGTTTTCTTTCGCATGAAAGTGGGACTTGTTTTCTCTGCACCACCTCTTTGTATCAGTCCTGTGTTTAGTTCGGCTGCAGGGAAGCACAAAACTGCAGTTTATGGAGCAGCTTATGTACAAGGTGAGATAACTTTTTAGAGATAATTATTTTGATTTAGCAATTCTCTTAATAATTTATGACATCGTACATCTGATGATTTACTATCATTTAATAACCTTTGTGCCTCAAAGGACATAATGTCGTCAGTTTGGTTTATTTATTTGTTTGTTTGTCCGCCTTCCATCCACAGTTTTGGAAAAATAGATCAGAATTTTTTTTTTTTTTCCTGTGGGTTCTTATTGGCAGCAGCTGTAACAGATTAATTTTCGAGCTTCCCAGATCAAAGGTCAAGGTCAACAAAAATTCCCAAATTCCCCCCAAAATCCATTTTGTTAACACTGGGCAAAATTTCAAAACATTCCAATCTCAACAAAAGGTGAACCTATTTTTTCATAACTACAATGTCAAGATTTAACCCCAAATCATCATTCAAACGGACTGATCTCCAGGCAGAATTCTTCCAAATTTCAACTAAAGGTATCTTTTTGCTATATTTTCATAAAAAGTAGATACATTTAATGGCAGTGAAATGAATGTGTTGTTACAGTTACAGTCATTGTAGTTCATTCATCGTGTAACAACAAGGCGTGAAGCTGTTTTTTGTGGGTGTGCATCCGAAGGAACAAAACCGAAGTGGTGAAACTCAACTGGCCTGGTCACCACAAAAGTAGCACAGCAAAGTTCACCTGTGCACTGATGAGGGTGTTTCTGGGAAAGCCAATTTTGACGACATGACCTGCTGACCTGTAGTTGAGGAGCTAACTGGTTGCCTGCTAGAACAAACTGTAGCTGGCAATCAAGAAGCTTGAGTTCAGTCTTATTCAAGATATGTCCTGTATTTGTACGGGACAAGTCATGTCTCACTGACTTTAATCCATGAATCTCTTGCGGAACAGTTACCCCCAACTATTGCATGTTACATTATGCATTATATTATGTGGCTCCTGTATTTCAAACTTCAGTTTCCTGCCAGACCATTTTCATAGAAGACATTTTGGCCTGCTATAGAAACATTTGTGCTGAATTCCATTTAGCTGCTCCAGTGTCAGGTCCCTGCCTGCTGGCTCACTGACAGCACTGATTCGAGCAGGTTAATATTTTGCTATTGCAACAAAGCAAGTTCGCCAATATCACTGATGGTCACTGATTTCACAAGTTACACCAAATGACCAAACTGGGCTGATGTTGCTGTACTGAAGCCTAGAGTTGAAATGTATTCAGGACAATAACAGAAATGTACTTTCATTTTTTACAAAACCCAGTAAAGGCATTGTGTTTCCTATCACGTATTATGACACCGTGAAAGCTGTTTTCAGCAACATAAAATTATACATGCAGACATTGGCTTACTCTGAAGTTTACACAGCGCCACGAAGAGCTGACACGCAGAGACAATAAAACAAAAGCATGTTTTCCCACATTTACATGTGAACATGGCCGGGCTGAAGCAGCAACGCTGAGTGATGCGAGGATATATGAGCCTCCCTCACAGTCTTCATCCCTGTCGCCAAGGCTCACAAAGCAGCACAACAGCCGTCACAGTGAGCACACAACTGTTTACAAATCCCCAGCTAATAGGATCAGGCCTCATTGACTGAGCCGCCCCGATGTGTCTGATGTAATCTATTAGCTGTATGATAGCCAGAGTCTCAGTCCAATCGATAACCCTGGGCCTCCATATTGCTCCACTCTGGACTGTTACTCCTCTTTAGCGCTGCTTAGAATGCAGACTTAGTGACTATAAAGCAAGTGTGTGCGTGTGTTCTGAGGTTTGTGTCCATCTGCTTATCCTTGTATGTCAAATCACACACTTGTGTCTTTTCTGTCAGTTTAAATAATGGTGTGTGGGGTGTTTGTATGTGTACACGGTGTCTGTTTAAGTGTGGTGTTCAGCCATAGACGTATATGGTGTATCTGGTACTCAGGCAGGCGTTTAGTGTGCAACACTTTAATTGATGAATGCATGTGGGAATGGGAGTATATGTGTGTAACTATATTGACATTTTTAATACCCATATACATATACACGAGTGTATTTCTGCACAATGGTGCATATGTGAGCATTGGTGCCACTTTACTGTAGCTGGCATCTCTGGGAATGTGTGTTCGTGCATCTGTGTGTGTGCTCTGTGTTTGTGTGTGTCTGGAGATGGTGTAACTGGGTTTCCAATTAAGCTGAACCACAGGCCGGATCAATGCTAGTCCTCTGTGTGCAGGAATGAGCAGCCCTGGGCCCTCGGAGCATGCCCACGAATAATTTATCACTCACACTGGGCCCAGGCAGAGAGGAGGAGGAGGAGGAGACGGAGGAGGAGGAGACGGAGAGCACAAGGACAAAGTGTCCAGCCCAGGGGAGAGAGAGCACGAAAGATGGGCAATCGAAGGGACAGAGAGATGAAGGGGTAAAGAAAGAGAGAGAGATCAGCACCCAGAGGAAAACACTGTCAGCTCCCTATCATTTAGAAGAATCACACTCAACATTTTTCTCTGGTAAACAACCATTCAAAGTGAAATCCTGCAGGGAGCAGAAGACATGTAATTCTCTTAAACACATGTTTGTAAGTGTGAGAGGTAGGACAGGTGTAACACAGGACCAATCGGTGTTAAGGGTCTTCATCCGGCCAACCTCATCAGATGTAAAGGTCTGTGTATGGAATCACGGTCTAGGGTTACGGTCAGGCTTAGTTTTTGGTTCCGGATTAGTAAATTGTTTGGTTAAAATCGCTATTGCTTTAAAGTTGGAAAAAAATTCTGGTTAAATTTAGGGAATTATCCATGATCATTAAAAAAAAAAGCAAAAATGATTTTCATTGTTGTTGTGATATTGTTACAGAAATTAACAGCGTTCGTGATCCTGCTATTTTAGTCTCTATCAAAGATTTCTGTGCATGTCAGGGAACATCGAGAGTTCTCCGATACATGGTCCCACCAGTGTGGGGTGCTGGAGACATCAGACTGCAGCATCTGGAAGAGCACATGGACTGACCACACCCGTCTGATATTATGGATCAAGAGCCAACCGGTCCCGTCTCTACGTAGGCTGAGAGCGAGTAGCAATGTCTGGACTTAAACTGCGATAATTTAACTATAACCTCATCTGATTTTCTCCTCTGTTTGAGTCATAAATCATAGGACAACAAGAGGGCTATGACATTAAAACTAAAAAAAAAAAAAAAAACTATGTCGCTTTAGGTATTTGCTGAAATGAGTTACGTTTGTCTTGGGATCAGTGTCTATGACATCACTATCTATAAATAAAAAATAAAACGGGAATTTTCTGCACTTTCAATCAGGTATGTTTTAAAAATTTTTCACGTTTAACAAACTACTGCAACTTGGATAGATGTTACGTCTTATTAGCAATAAGGTATTAGCACTTAAAGCACTTAAAAGCACGTTGTTCAGTTTTGGATAGGAGAAATGCCACACAGAAGGGTTTATGGACTTTATGTTACAGAGAAAAGAGCATCAGATCAGTTTGGGTTGGAATCTGAGTCAATATTGTGGGAGGAAAAGTTTCATCATCTCTAAATATCTGAATTTTTGCAGCTTTTAAAGGTCCAATTTATATACAATCCATCACCATCTTCAGCTCATATCAGAAATTGTCCAGTCGTGTATCACATATTTGCAGCCAGAAGAGGCTGATACACTTATTTTCACCCTAATGCTACTGAAGCTCAGCGTGTCCAATTTTCTTGTTCTTTTCTTTTTCATTTCAACAGAAACTGAAGGAGACATCAATAACAGTGGAGCTTTTTTAGTCAGCATGGTTTAATGTGCTGCAACAAGACAAACAGCAGTTTGAACCCCACCGTCTCATCCAAGGCAACTTCTGCTTGGACACTTCGCATTTAGATCCTCCTGTAAAGGGTCCCACAACCCCGTGAGGCGTCAGAATCCAACCTCCTTGTCTCCCCTCAGTTCGTCTCTATTAATCTTACAGTAGTGAGGCACGGACCAGTAAGAAGCTCACATCGCTCTGTAATCTTCCCTTAATGTGCTGCACTCTGAGCCAAAGTGAACCCATTTGGAGGGACTGCGCCCAGACGGAAATTCCTCCCATGTTATCTGAACAAGTGTTACTAATGGGTTTATCAATTAGGCCAAGTCCAATAACTGCATGCCTGCAATCTCCTTTAAATACACTCCACCGGCAGAGCCCTGATTTCTGTGGTTAATGAGTACATCTGTACACGCGCACCAACGTATTCATGTGTGACTGTGCGTCCAAGACCACCGACACTTTGGATCCGTTTATTTGCATTTATGTGTGAATATAAGTGTATCTGCACTGGTGTGTGCAATGATCTCTTTTAAGGGCAAATTACTGCTTGTTTGTATGTAGATGTTCATTTATAAATACACGTGCAGCAATGTGTTTTCTGTGTAAAGAACATAAATAAATAAACAAATATTTATTTTTTTCAATTTGATGATAGGATGTTAAGTTTATAGTTTACAGCTGTTTATGGTTATGGTGGAGACAGTCTCAGACAAAGACAAAGACAGGAAACGTTAAGTAAGACATGACACACAAGCAACAGACGTCTTGTATTATAGTTGTGTACATCAACATTAGACTGGGAAAAAGGTGTTTAATTATGAAAACTTTTGAGAGGATGTTGAGCCAATTAAAGAGGGGGGCTGAATGGTCAGTCCTGCTGCTACAGAATATGGGGCAATGTTGCAAGACATTTTTTGCAGAGTAAAACTTGCAAAGTTTGGTGGAATAAGGAGCTCTGTAATTTTCTTTGCATTAAATGGGATATGACTAGACTACGCTATAATAAAGAGCTAATAAACCCAACTTTGGAATTTGTAGATAATGCCAATGGATTTTTGTAATGAAATTGAATTTTTCTTGCAAACAAAAATAATACGGCTCTTCAGTGGTTGAGTATAATCAATCAGGACTCCGAGGAAACTCCTAAGCAGAGAACATGGGTTATTTCGAATGCAAGGACAAGAAGAAGATTTGCAATATTTTTTGCTGTTTGATCCATCCAATTTGTATGTAAGACAAATACAATGGTATCATCGGCATAAACTACTTAGAAATAGGAAGATAATACAGCAGTCAGGTCATTCACATGAATAAGTGGTAAACATGGAGGGCTCCGCGTGTTATTATGGCTCTATCAGGTGTCAGATGTCGGTCTAAATTCTTTCAGTTTCATCAGTTGGTCAGAATCCTTTCAAGGAGCAGTAAAGTGGTATAAAAAGTGCTGAATCCTACGTTACCACATGGATCAGATTTGTGCTCAGACACCAAAGAGAGTTTCTCGGAGGTACGCTAATATGAGTATATTAATAACATTACGTTTAAGCTGTATACCAGAGCTCTGTGTGAAGTCATACATGCTAATGACCTTCAGTGCACTTCAAATGAGAAACATTAGCGCAGGAGACCCTCCTCACTGAGCAACGAGTGTGGGTTTGAGTTAAGACCAATTAGAGCAAGTGAATCCACTTTTCCATGTACTCTCCCTGCTCAGATCACTGGCTGATTACTCCTTAACTCCCCACAGAGAACATTCAACCCATTATTTCTCTTTTTCGTTGAATGGACGCAGTCAGAAAGAGAAATTGAATGAATTATGGGACAGACTAAATGAGTTGAGTTGTACAGATACTGCTTGTACTATATAATCAAATATAAAAGAATAAGAAAGTATTTCTGCAGTCACACAGCGAAGTCGAAGAAATTGGTAGCTTGAAAAATCACTCTTGACCACTGTAACCTAATTATAGTTCACTGAAACAGTTTAAAGCAGTGTTAGTAATTTAAAAAATAACATAATGTGAAATACGGAGTGAATGATAGACTCAAACTGCATCACGTGAACTCGCTCGGCAAGGGCTTAAATGTACGCTCATTTATATGAAAAAGTTTCCCACTGTGGAGTTTAATGCAACCGGGCTATTATCCCTCTACATGGAGCTAGTAAGGAGCACTAGAGCCAGAGTGGACAACTCTGATCCCTCCCGTCAGTCGATCTCTAAATTATCCAACAGGTTAGAAGAGGTTAAAAGATTATTTATATATTTTTCTGCAGCCGTGTGATTGAATGAAAGAACCTGCCTGGAATAGCTCACCTGATCAGAGCACGGAGCAGCAGGGTTTAAAAAGGAGAGAATGTCGAAATGCACTCAGCAGAAGGGGGAAGAAATGGACAGTTATTTGCAGCATGAGGAAACCGGATTTTCAGCTCCCTCTGAGCAAATGGGTGGACTGGATGAGAGGAACAGAGTTAAAGTGATAGAGCGGCTGAAGCAGCGATGAAGTGAACAAACAAACAGTCAGAGACAGAGAAACCTACGGAACGGACAAACTGATTTACCCTGATGGTCTGTTGGACAGGCGTCAGGGCCGATGGCTGGAGATAGACGGGCCAGCAGTGCCGGACAGTGACACTGAGACGCTGCTGGGACGGCAAAGCGTCGAGGAAAGTTCTTATAATATAAACAACGATTCCCAGCTAAAAATCTTCATATCAAACTTTATCACAAATGACAGAGGTTTTGTTTCCAATCTGTGAAATTTCATCAACATTCAGCATGTTATGACAAGCCAGATAAGATGGTATGGAGTCACAGCATTTGCATTTTTTTTTTTTTTTTTTTACAGTCTGTTTTTTTTTTGATCTGACAAATAGACAAAAGATGAAGAATACAATTGCAAGAAAACTCGTTCTCATTATAGACAATAAAGCAGCACTTCTACAGAGTGTAGCTGCATGAAGACAAAATGGAGGTGGAGAAAACAGAGGGACTGACAGAGGAATTAAATTTGCAATATCATGGCCACATGTGATGCGTATAAAAAACAGATAAAGCGTATCAACAGAACTGCGGGTACGTGCAAAAATGGCAAATCTGCAAAAGACAGTCGTGTTGATCAAGACCATACAAGTCTAAAGAAAAGATTGTAACTCGTTCACCATGTTAGTTTGACACTTTAGCACAAAGCAAAGTAAAGCCGAGCGAATATCATTATGTGTTTTGGTCATAAACCAAAACCAAAATCTGGTCGACGAAAAATCAGGACTCATTATTTGGTAAATATAAATACTGTATCAACCACAGTCAGATGCTGAGATGTTGCCTTAGCTATAGGAGAAGCCAGCCAGGATCACAGACATCGTGAGGATTCATGCTTGTGATAAAAATAGAAATGGTGTCTTCCTCCCTTAGCCAGACACTTAGTTCAGAGTAGATGCACGATTCCTTCTGCGCTGCGATTGGGAAAAGGAAATGAAAAAGGAAACAGTTCCTCCATGACAATGATCTGTGGATTAGGCCGAGTAAGTGGAAAAGAGATTTATTTGGGTTTGAAAATGTGTCCTGAATGATCTACTGTCCCCTCAAGCAGAATGGGAAATACTGCCAGGGGCCTGACTCTACATGATTTGTGAAATTTTATATATTGTATATATTTTCTGCCATTAATTTCTATTTTTCTGTATCTGTTTCATTATAGATAATGTTAAAAGGTGGCTATTTTTGATCTATTGGACATTGTGTAAGAGTGCGATTCATCACAAATGCACTTTAATAAAGATAACTGGCAGCATTTCAGCAATTCTTGCCGTCACCATTGAACCAGTTCACTTAACCTCAAAGATGAAGAGAGAAAACAAACTCTATTGTCGTCTAACTCTGTCTGTGCAGGGAATCACTATGTTCATCTCCATTTTGTTATCATGAACAGCAAAGGCAGCTGATCCCCAGCCTCTGTGATCACTTCTGTTTTGAGGCAGGAGCTTTTTCAAACGTGCTGTTCTATTTACTGATAACACTGCGCGTTAATGAGGACTGTATTGCTCGTATGCTCGTGTGTGTTGTTATAGGCTTTTTCAAACCTAATGCTGACATTTCCCGTCTGAATTAAACTAATAAATGATTGTGCTCAGCCGCTGGTAAGACCTGGTGTAATGTTTTTAAATTTAAAGCTCTTACACAAATGCATTAATTTGGTCTCAACTTTCTACTGATCTTATAACCTTTAATCACTGTAGACCACAGTGTTGCTCGGCTGTAGCTGTCCATGTCATGCTGTGAATTTTGGCTCCAGTATCCCATGTAGGCCAACAAGGTTTGTGTTTCCTTGCAACGAGTCACAGTCGGTCCTCTCTCTGGGGCTTGTGCAGTGATTGTTAGTGGTAGTGATTCAATTAAATCCAATAAAAGTGGATCAAATAAAGTGAAGAGTGAAGAGTTGGACAAACAAGAACGTGAATATTGCTAATATTGGTGGCGCGGAAGCATAAAAAGAAGATATATCAACATATCTTTATTCAAAATGCTGCATGAGCCTGTTTCTAATGAGCGAAGTTTCATAAAAACACACTCTCGGTGTGCAAGAGAGAACGGCCGAATATAGAAAGAGTTTGACACAGAACGAGCAAGTGTGAGAACCCGAGACGAAGAGGGAGACCCACAGTGATGCACAGACAGCGAGAGAGGCCCGGCTGCACAAAGACGTGAGCTGAATGATGCCGATCGGAGCTGCAGAGGTGATGTATAGTTTACTCAGCAGCAGTGGGTCACGACAAAGCCTTTAACAGTAATGTCCTGGGAGTCGCCTCGCCCGGGGGGACCCGTGCTCCATTTTACAGCCAAGCGACTGCGACCGAGACGCGGCGGCCTGACAGCTGGAGCACTAAAGCCAGTCTCTAGTACCATCCATTACATGGAAGAGGCATCGGCGCTGCTGATATCGCCACAAAACACCAGGCCCGGGGCCACACCGACAGCTGGCAAGTTAAGAGAGACAGAGGAAAAACGGGGGGCTTGGGAAATGGAAGCAAGTGGCAGCCGAGACAAAGGAGCAAGGAGATATAGGTGCAGATCCAGGCAGAGGAGCAAAAGATGATCTACATCACCGGAGGGACAAAAAAAAAAAGAAAAAAAAGAAAGACAATTTCCTGACAAGAAAATTGTCAGAAAAATTAAACTTCAATGATTTGATAATTGAGTAATTGCTTGAGGCATTTGAAACACTGGCTCGGTTTTTGGGCTTCAGAGAAACATAATTAATCTGCTGTATTGATTTACTGTTCAGCGTGGAGGTCTGCTGCTGTACTGAACAAAACAGGAGGGGAGCGCTGTGCTGCTCTGTGTGTCAGAGCACAACCATAGGCTGATGGTGCAAAATATTAAACAAAGTTTGATTTTTGACCCAAAAGAAAATTTGGGATCATCAGAGGTGAATGTCTTTGCCCCATTTTATGCCGGCATCTCTTTTGGTTATTTAATTCTAAAGTGGAGGCTGCTTTAGTGCACAAAGCAGGAGGACGACGCTTTGCTTGCGGAATAAAAAGCCAAAAATTTTATATTATCTGGCAGTAGTGCACGTTGAATGTAGAAAGAAAACGACTTTTAACAAAGCCATCTTTTTCAGAGAAGACATTGTTTTAAGGAGGGACGTGTAAAAATAGCAAAACCCCTCTATTAAAGGAAATCTGAAGGACATGATAATGAGAGAAAATAAAACACACAGAAAGTAGAGCCGACCAATCACAGTGACTATGACAGGAAGTCGAAGCCCTGCAGATATAAGTACCAGTATTAGACAAACGTGGTAACGTGGCCATCCTCCCGAGGTGGATTTGGAACAACCCCCAGTAGCAGCAAGCTACATTGCGAGTGGGCGATGGGCAAAGAACATAACTCAGTCCACATTTCCTTTCAGAAGATCTGTCCTCCAACAGCATCCTAGATAATGAGCCCATGTACAGTAAATACAGCATACCACCTTGTTGCATTTTTACTGAGAAGCGTCACTGAAGCATTAACGTGTTTGCTTGGTTTGAGTAAAGGGAAGTTAAGTTCTAATTTTAAAGTCGACTAATGTTTGTTTGATTTTAAGTATGAATTTAAGTTATTGTTAACAATTTATCTGCATTTGTTATCTGAAGTTATTGATTGCTTTTTATTCCAAACAAAAGTCATGTGCACAGAATTAGTCAGACAAATTTCTCCCGCAGGCAAAATCATGGCGAATCGACAGGTTATTTTCCTGCGAGTCTTGATCTGGAGGGCACATCAGCAGGTGGATGGAGGTGCATATGAACCAACGGTCGGACAAAGTGCGCTTAAGAAATTAACTGCTCAACACCGGCTTAGTCCATTCTGCTTCATTCTTTCAATGAATATTTTAAACACCTCCGTACTTTTACCATCAGTTAATAAATGTTCTGTTCTTCCCTACATTTACAGGTGTTTTTGTACTACGTTTGTACATTTTGTTAGCCACAGTGTGCTAAATTTTCCTTCAGCCAGCAAAAATGAGACGTGACAATAACAGTGCTTGGACCGGATGGGGTTCACGCCACAGGTCTTGGACTGCCTTCAAACCAATGGGATCATGTCCCCAAGAATCTGAATCTAATCACATCAGGACATTTCCTGAATCATTCTCCCCTTGTAGTTCTGCTGCACGGCTACTCACTTCACTTCGAGGACGAGAGCCAGAACTCCCGCAGCCATCGGAGCAGCACTGGATGTTCCTTGAAAGTGTTGGACACAGCCGTCGCCGGTTACCGTGACCTGGACACATCAAAAAACATATTAAAGGTAGATGATATCGGTGCAGAGAGGACAGACAGTTACATGTGAGTTCTATTCATCTAGTGTCTGATGCAGGTCTGCATCAGTCACATGAACATCCTAAAACAGTTTTACAGTCCCGTTTGACCACGTCGGCTGCTCACGTGTGACGAAGATAATATCACCTCCATAAAACTGGCTGTTCTGTGTCTGCAGGCCTGCAGCTGACACTGTTTCCCCTCAATTTCTCACCCGTACCTCCCCCATCAACACCTCGGCCTGCTTCCTCTCCCTTTCTCAGCCACTGCAGCCACTTTTTACCTCCAATTAACACTCGTTTGCCTCTGTGTGTCTGTGCGTGTGCCCAGCAGTCACCTAGGTCATTTGGCAGGCCTCTATAAATATCACACCAGTGGCAGCTCTTTAACAGGCATCTCGCAACTCACAGGAGCCAGAGAGCCAGAGTGCTGGCACACGCACACACACACACAAACTCATATAAGACCTCATTAACCATAAACACTGGTGGTGGGCGTGTGAGGTGGTACACGCACAGTAACCAGAGGTAGAACGCCTCCCACGCTGGCCCCAGTCAGAGTGACGGCCATCACACCGGGGCAGGGCTCGCCAAAGTAGGCGGGCTTCCCCGTTTGAGTGATGGCGCCGATGGCGATGTTGTAGATGGAGTTAACGTAACCGTCTGCACCGCAGTGATCGTGCTGCATTCCACCGTTACCTGCCGCCCACACAAAGATGCTGCCCTTCCCACCTCGGCCCTGACAACACAAACACGGGGACGGGCGAATGAATGGAGAGGTGAAAAGTGGATTTTATAAAATAAAGTGGTCAGTGGATCATGAGCAATATAAAATGAAAAACATGTCAAAAGACATGTTTACACTGGGAAGAAAATAGGAAAAATTGTACAAAATAAAGAAGACGTTGGTGGATATTAACCAACATGCGAATGGATGATTTCATCACCTGTTGTATGTCTCTACAAATCGATGATTACTCTACACAAATTACGGGCGACACCCTGGGTGATTTGTATAAATATGGCTGTATTTTGTTGAAAACTGATTTTAAGTGGTACCAAAGTCATATCAACCTGTGCAATGAGATATTAATCAGAATGATATTGTATTAATTGAGTTATTGAGCTTATTATTAACTGATACACTGAGACAAATGGATGAAATTAGTAAAAAGTCTGTCATTTATGTGTGAAATTAGTCAATTATAATGATTACTTTGACTTTGTTGAGAAATGATATTAACTGTTACTTCCACCAAGCAGAGAGAGGGGGCCTCCAGGGGGCTTTGGGGCCCTTTGAACCCTTGCATGCACCATGCAATATGTTAATTATTCATAAATGATAAACAGAATGGGATCTTATCTCAAACAGGCATGTAAAAGGAATCAACATCAATAGTCTGGAGGAAATATCCTGATGAATTATCAGTCCGTGTTAAACTATGCTTGGCGTGGACAGTGATTTCGTAAACAGGCATGTATTTAAATTCATCTACATAATCCCAACACTCGACATTTTGTCCTTCCCAACTCAGCTCCGCCGACAGCGTGGATGTCTGCTCTCCATCTGACAGACAGCAGTTTGAACTCCGAGATGAAAGCCGTGCCTTGTGCGTTCCTAGCCGAAGGGCTTGCTCCGTCAGGCTGTTGGGCCCATCCATCTCCGCCCCGTTGTCCCGCGGGCCCCAACTGCAGACGAAGATGTCGATGAAGTGGATGTTGAAGGTCAGAGCCGCGGCCTCCATGGCATCAGTGACAGTGCCCCCCAACAAGCGGATACCTGGGCCGGATCCAAAAGGTCAGAGAGTTCGGAGAGAAAGCACAGCAAAAGTTTTCAAAAGTGCACCAAAAGAAAAAACTGAATTATTTTGCGCCCTGTAAACGGACACAAGAATCCTGTTTTTTCATGTGGTAAAGGTTTATTTAGCATTTCATTTCGTGTGAAAGTACAGCACAAACAAGCGCATTCATCTGGCCTCTAGTCGGCTTCATTTGGTTTGTCTGTTTCTTCTTGTTTGTTCAGAATTTATTTCACTTAATCCCTGGTTGTTAAGCTGTAAGTGAAGTGTGATTGACTTAAACTCAGTCATCTTTGTGACAGTATACGTGAAACCGACAGCAGACACCGCGCAATAATTTCTATCTTTAGTTTGATCTTGATAGGGTGACTTGTTTTAGCTGGAAAGAAAACTCCTCGAGCTCTCCAGTGGCATTTTCAAACACAATGATTATCATGAGTCACCAAGGGACCTTTAAAAACGTCTAATATCCGACATCACAGACGCATCAGCCGTGCTCAGTGATTCACTGATTAGTTGTAGGATAAGAGTTTGGTTGTAAGTCAAGTATTCAAAAACTGCACAATTCAAGATTCGGTACACAACAGAAGTTGTTTTTTTTTTTATCTGTTTACATCTCTGATGATAACAATATATGACAAATATTAAGAACTCTCAGCAACAAATGGACAATCTTGCATGATAAGTAATCATCCATGTGCAAAAGCTTAAAGACACATGATTATATTACCACTGAAAACACTGTGACTGTACCACAGTATCCAAGGTTGCTGTGCCGCGTTAGACTTTGACATCAGTGACATCAGATGACACAATAACTGAAGTGAGAAAAAGCTGAGCTAAGTCATGTCTCCCTTATTTCCCTCCAGGGAGCCGAGAGGGCATCACTCTGACTTAGTACGCTAACAAAGCTCGGACTAGCGCCCAAAGTAACGTCCCAAAATGTGCAGTGGACACGTAAAATGCAGGTATTATTATAAATAAATGACCATAAATTAAATCAAGCAATATTAAAACCTGACTTTTCCTTTCTTGAATACAATGAATTTCATTACTGCCTTATTGCCTACAGGTGGAAATTAATAACAGTGTTCAATTCTGCACCTCTGCAAACTGTCTTACAGATCTTTATTTGCTTTACACACTGGCAATATGACCGCTGTCGGGCCCGCCGTAAATTTGCTTTGTCTGAAGGAAATACTGAGAGCCGAAGAGGCTTTTCAGATGAATAGATGATTTTCTACTGAAGGACATTTTCAGATTAGTTCTTTCAGCTAATTAATGCGTGTTTATTCTGCCAATCGTCTATATAATCTGCTTGGACGCAAATGATAAAAACCGTCATTGTCCAAATACTTCTGTTCAAATTTTGGGAATCATTTGCTCACAACAAACAAGTCATAAAAGTTAAATTTCTATCCAAGGCAAACACGGCTCTGCACCTTTGATTTTGCATGATTTGCGACTTTCAAAACAAACATCACATCTAACAGGACGATATGCATTCATGGAGAATTTCCCAAACAGAGAGTCGGGGGAGAGGTGAAGCTCATAGTCAGACGGCGAGCAGGTGTCTGAGCAGCACCAAGCGGCTCAACATCATCGGTCCTGCCCCTTTCAACTACCGACTCTGTTTATGAGTCAGGATAAAACACACCCAGCAAGGTGGAATTAAGGCTAACTGTGGAAAGAGATTCCTGGTCCTGCCTCACTAATGCATGTCCCCGTCTTTGTCAATTCTGTAGAGGGATCTCATCACCTCCAACAAATGAGGGAGGGTCTCAGGTTAGAGATCACAGGGCAGAGTTTAACCGAGGGATTCGTTCTCTATGTTTTATGCTGATGATACCACTGTATAAAAGAGTTTTGGGGCAGTTCTTTGAGGCACAGTGTTTTTGTGGTTTATGGGATCCTCGTGAAACCTAAAATTAAAGATTTCCCAACAGAAGAGGGACCATGTTGTACATTCAGCTCATTCATCCTTTGCAATGTTACAAAAAAAAAACCATTACTGAAGTGCTAAAACATGAGCTGTTAAATGGGGTCAGCACGGCTCAGCGGCAGCCAGTCACCTTGCAAACAAAACGCTATACAGGCACATAGATTTTTCTCATCTCCTTCTTTAAGACTTTCTCACACACATAGGACTTCGCATCTTCAGTTTCAAGAGCAGTCGACAAGTCGAGCGGTAGACCGAGAGGGGTTCTGGGAGACCAGCAGAACTACAGGCTGAATAAAACAGCAAATATTTTCTATCATTCTGTGCCAGATTTTAGAAGTCTTATGCTTACAACTAACAAGCCATACAATTTTAATTTTCACCCAAACACAGCTTGGCACCACCCCTTTGATTTAGCATAATTTGCAATGTCACACTGATTTGTAAAACAAGTTGTTTTTTTTTGTTTTGTTTTAGATCAAAAGTCATTTCAACATGAAACGAACTGCTGTGCTGGACAGGATAACTTTTTCGGGAGCAGGAATTAATGCAGAATGTGGGCCAAAAACATGTGTTTATATTATTTAATTTTCATTAAGTGTAAAACCTTTTGGTCAAATGTTTTCTCCTGGTTTTTTTTTTTATCTACAATAGGAAATATTTCACTCAGTGTTTTCATCAGTGCAGAAATACATCCTGTCTCCTTTAAAACAATACAGTGGTAATTTTAGATAAAGACACAGTGGCCTAACATTTTTATTTAAATATCATGTCATAATCTTGGCCACCACAGTACACCCACAATGCACTGCTTCTCACTGTCTCGATGAGGCAGCGTTGTTTTCCTCACCTCCGATCCTGGCAGTGAAGGCGATGCCCACACCGCAGTAGGAGTTGTTGGCCTCCATGGCAACTTCCCCTGCACATCGGGTACCGTGACTGAAACAGAGGGGGGGGGTAAGATGTTTACCACACGCTGAGACTGAATAATGGGGAGATGTGAGTTTTATTTTCATTGGATATTTTAACCTACGCACACTCTAAGCCTGGGCACATACAATTTCTTCATTGCAAACCCCACACATGGTTTTCATGATATTTTCTACATCTGTTAATGTACTTAATATGGTTTACTTATGTGTTATTACACTGTGAGTACAAGATCCTCGAGCAGATTGACCATTTGCTCAGGATATTCTCGTATTTACTAGCACTAAGCCTGCTGAGCTCTCTGTTCTCACACAAGAGAGTTTTCAGTGATAACAGTGGCAGGTTTATCACAGGAAATTATTAATAATTTATTTGGTTTCTGACAGAGGCAGACAAAAGCAGGCCTTTGGACATGTAGATTCATAACTTAATGCACAGACTACTGTAGAGTGACTAAAAAAAATCACTTTTTAATGTTCCAAGCTTAATATCTTTTTAAAAAGAGAGCCCTATAAAAGGTGTTTTTAATTTGATGTCTCGATCCAGCCATTGATTATCAGCCATTCGTGCTTGAACCAGACACAGGCTGCCGGGAAGAAGAGGAGGAGCTACTTGTGCGAGGTCGCCTTCAGGATGACGCATCAGACTGGTGAGTTTAGTTCCTACTTCCGGCTGCAGACCTCCATTGGTGGATCGAAGAATGGAGATCCTCAACCCATGACATAGTAGGACATAAAAAAACAAAACTATATGGACATGTTAAAGAGGTGAAAATGTGATTTCCATTGGAGGTGGTCTTTAAAGTAACCTTAATAGTGAACCAGCGCTACGCTTGACTCTGGGAAAATACAACACAGTGGATGTGCTGTAAGCTCTGAAATGCAGTTAGCTATAAATGGCTCTTTGTCCAGTCCTAGGTTATATTTCTGTAGGCTAGTTGGTCTGGTAGTGCCTAAAATTTCTATTTCTCACACTTTTTCTCTCTACTAATTGGCTCTCACAGTAAAGAAAAGCAGAAGGCAACAGTCAGTACCTGTTCTCCTCATCTCTGACAGGCATGGGATCATGAGACAGACCGTGTGAAGCAAGCAGGTCAAAGCTCGCGAGGGCTTCCTGCAATCGGGGCAGAAAACAGATGCAACATAATCTGAGACTGAACACAAAAACATCACAGTGACATGACGGGAAATGAAGGAATCGCAGGAAAAACTCGAATGAGTCTGTCAACGTGTGCCTCCTGACTGACGGCGATCACGTCTCCGTGTGGCTGTGAGCGGTTTATGTGCGCCTCATAAAAGTGAACATGCTTGGATGAACTGGTTGCCAGCGTATATAGGGATGACGGGAGGAGGATGTCTTGGCAGTAAACGGTACAAGAGCAATTATGTCTCTCTCTCTCTTTCCTCCAGCCAGGTTTATCCATGCCAGACAATCTGCTGTGGCAAAGTAAAAGTGGGCCTGTGCGCTTCAAACTGCACGTAGGATTATATATGACAAGGCAGGAGCGAGCGGTACTGCCACTCCACATACGCCTCACGGCTCGACGAGGCCAGCAGAGCAGCATAAAACAGCTGTATCACTATATGAACATGCTGTTGTGTCAGGTTTAAAGTAATGGAGAGAAGTGACTCCGGGCTCATGAAAACCTTGTATCATCAAACAGAAATGATGAAGAACTTAAAATCAGAAATCGCATTGCCTATCTCTGAGATGGACTGTAAACAAGACAGCGATAATATTGACCTGTGCTGTAGAGCTGGGCAATATACATGATATTTATGCTTACTGTGATATGAGAATATCTCTTCTGAGATTTCATTGTTATGTTGTGATATGACATAATTGTTGCATTTTCCTGGTTTTAACAGCTGCGTTACAGTAAAATCAAAACATTTACTGATTATTATTAATCAAAAATCTCATTGTGGGAGAGGCTGGGCATAAGGGAATTTATTTATTTACTTAATGTTATTAATTGAAATAGCAGGCATATCCTTTTTTTACTTGTATCTATCACCATATTGATGTCATGACATTTTTAAGCCGTGAATCAATATGGTATGTACTGGATGTATGTGCACATATGTACACGCACATGCTTTTATTCTGTCTGTATGTGGATCTACTGTATGTTCATAAATAATACATGTAGGTGTACTGAGGTATGCCTCTATTTGAGTTACTAACAGTGAGGAAAATGCATGATTTAGTCATTATATTCATCATATAATATGTCTTATGTCTCTTGATTTTGTTACACAGTCCTCTGGATGATTGTGATAAATTGTGATACGGCCTAAAAGATCATCATGGTGTTTTCCTCAGTTTCATCTTAAGTTTACTTACAAAGTTTTTCTTCAGGTCCTTGTTTGCATGATCAACACCTGAATGGTAAAAAAAAGAACATTTATTGTCATAAGGAATTGATCAAAAATCTGGATCTGGATATTTATGCTAGAAGGAAATAAGAGACATTCAATTGTGTGGACAAAAAATGTTAAAAAAGTCACAAAGAACTGTTAGTGATTTCTGATGACGCGGCATCAGACCATGAATAAGTGCACTCAAATGCTGAGTGCACTCAGCATTAACATTATCAACTCGTTCTTGGGAGCCAAGAACGAGTTGTTTCAAGTCATTTGAACTTCCAGCATGGCAGACAGGTTACTGAAACTTTGAATTTTGAGTACCCTGCTAATTGGTGCAATTAATTTGCCAAGATAGAACAGTGAAGTCCAATTTTTATGGTGATCTGTGTCAGAATCCGAGCGTTTCTGTATGAGGTCCTACACATGACTGATGAACACAACCTGCTCTTTTCAAATTTCACACTCCACTGTCCATCACTCTCCACCTTTCCCTGCATCATTTCAATTCTCTCTTTGCCTTTCTTTCACTTGCCCCCACCGCGTTCTCCCCCTCGCCTCCTCCTCCTCCTACTCCTCCATCTCTGCTGCATCAGGGCTCCTGTGGTCTCAGCGAGACACAAATGAATGAGGGCCCCAGGAGGGCCTCGCCTGCTCTGCCACACATCACTTACTCTCTCTCTCTCAATCACACACACACACACACACACACACGGGACCTGCCAGCCTTTGTCCCATGCAGGCAGTGCCTCCTGGTTGTCATGGCAACCTGCAGTTGGTTTTTCGCGGCTGACAGCTGATTGTGTTGAGCTCACGCGGGATGGATGGAGCCCTGGGTGGGTGAAGCTCCATTGCCTGGTCAGCCTGCTCTCCGCTCGTCCACCACGTTTCACGTTACGTCTTTTTGGTTGCTTCTGCTTTTTGCTCTTATTATTTTATTAAGATTTTTCTCTGATTATTTTTTACACGTACATATTTTTTTATATCCTGCGAATTCCCTGTGCACCGCCGGGGTGCGACCTCTGTCACTAATGATATCACCAGGCGCTTTTTCTCACATGCCAGCAATCAGCTTCACCTCGAAACAAGACAGCCACCCCACCAACATGGAACACACGGCACCACGCTGGAAATACCAAAATCAAACATTTTCAGTTTATTCAAACTAGCCCTACATGAATTTAGAAAAAAGCTTTTTTGTTCGTCAGTACATTAACTTACAGCTTGCTATAATAAACTTCTGTTAGGTAATATTTGATGGATAAACACGGCTGCAATTTTTCTTCAGCTGCTTCGAACTGCATCTCATGGTCTTTTCAAGCAAGCTCGAGATGAGCAAAAAGAGAGTCAAAAGTCAAACTGAGAAAACTCCATTTGTTTTAGATGATTCTGTCAAACTCCTGCATGTTTACAGAAGGGCAGAAAATGTGGAACCAGTTGCTGGTGAGCATGTTCAACAATCAAAAAGTTGGGAGGTTTTATTGGATTTTTAAGTTTCTTATTCGCAAGGGAACGAGAGAGAGAGAGAGAGAGAGAGAGAGAGAGAGAGAGAGAGAGAGTTCTCTGGCCAACTTCCCTTCTTGTCTGAGCCAAGTTGGATTTCCACACTGAACAGGAGGCCAGGCGAGGATGCTGAGTAGGTTTTGAGCACTGTGATTTAAAGTTTGAAGTGTGTTGAGCGATGCTGCACTGCGGGCCAACGTGTCTTCATATGAAATTCAAGTGATTCATTAAAGAGTTCTGAACCGTCATGTCTTTATCCAAATCCCCCCTCATGCTGATCTGTTTTCCATTTGAATCCCCCAACTTCATCATCAGAAAAAAATCAGCAGAGTGCCACATCACTGCTCCAACGCAGCTCAATCAGTCATTTTTGCGCCAGTATTCAATTGTCTGATTCTACTTGCTGGTTTTTCTTATGCTTTTAAACATTTATGTAGGAACCAGTAGCCAATGAAACAGCCAGAGATACACAATGTTTGATGAAACACCAACATCAAAAACCAGTTAAACGTGCAGCCATTAAAAAATAATATTTAAAATCAAGACTGCCAGCATATGCGCCACTGTCAAATTAATGATTTAACCAGTTTAACACCTTTTAAAAACAAAAAGACATTAACATCAAGTTGAGCTGCAACTAATAATTTCTTGAATCGATTAATCTGATGATTATTTTCACAGTGAATCAATTAATCATTTACTTGTTAAAATGAATAAGGCTCATCAGAGCCCAAAGTGACGTCTTTAAATTGCGTTAAAAACACAAACGCGGCCAGAAATTGCAAAGACATCATGACTTTTAAGAGGCTGGAACCACCAAATGTTTAACAATTTTGCTCGAAATAAAACTTCGATTATTGTCGATTGTCAATTTCATTCCATCAACCAATCAAATAATCAATTAATCATTGCTGCAACCTGTGTTTTTCATGACCTGGGCAAAGCAACACTTTAATATTTAAAAGCACAGATAACAATGACCCGCAGTGTAACAAGTCTCATCTGACCAACCCGGGAGACGTTTTCAAGCTCAGTACAATAACCTGATGATACAAATGGTGGATCTCTGCCGCTACGTGACGTGAATTACTCATCTACAGGAGGCAAAGGAGCCTGGTTTAGGAAGAGTTCATCTCCTTTCAACAGCTATGAGAAAGACACCCTAGTGAGCATTCATGCATGTCCTCGTGTTGATGTGTGTGTCAGACCTTAATGCAGTGACAGTCAGAGAGTCAGCCTTTAAAAAGTAACACAACACCCCCCCCCCCCCCCCCCATGGACTCCAGTTTATCTACCAGTATCACAATTCATTCTCGGTCGCATCATCCTTACAAGTAAAATGAAATAAAATAAAAGTCTAGTCTATACCATCACATCTCTTCTACGCTGCAACAACCAGCAATTCAACATCTGCAGAATCAAAGAGCCCCTGGTGGTCAACAGTGCTCTAAATATGCAAAGAAACTACAGTTATCTTTAGAGATATGTTCAATCCAGCGGCACAGAAGATCAGAGCAGTTAGAAGATTAGTGTCACCACACTGAAATACGGTCACAATCTCCCCCTCTGTTCCTGAGAGATGGCGTCACCTATCTGGTACGTATTAAGACAGGTGCTGGAACAAAGTTTTTAACTTGAATGTACATATTTTTCATATTTTACTACTGTTCTAGAGCTTAAATATGAAAACAGTAACATAAGAGCAGGATTTTTTTTTTTTTTTTTATCTTTTCTTACCACTAAAATTCACATTGCTCTAAAAATAGAGACTATTTTGAAGAAAAAGAGAGGGTGGGATTTAATTAAAGTTACTTAAACTTAAAGTTTTATTGGCGGTTGGTAAACAACAAATTGATGCATTACTGCCACCAACTGGTATGTTTATTTACCCTTTAAACTGTCGCCCTCGCGAGACTTTGATGCGTTCAGTTGGCTTTAGATGGTTTGACAAATCATGTGTCTGTGATCCATCATCAGGCGCAGTTTTTAAGTGTGTGATCCCAGTCTTTCAGTCAACATACAAAAATCTGCATGAAAACCAGTCTGTTCGTGTCTACTCCTAGTCTTTTCAAAATCTGTAAAGACTGTGAGGGTCGTGTAGTGTGTCCCCAGCTTTAGTTTTGCCTATATTCGGCATTAAATTCCGCCGTTCATTTTCTTATTAAAGTGATATCGTTGTTTAGGTTTTGCCTTCATCAATACAGCAAATAATGTTACTGGGAGTCACCCTGTGGTAAATATCAACAAAATCTGCAGCAAGACAGGAGAGAACTCAAACACCAACCAGGCTTTTCTCTAAAACGGTGTGTCCAGCTCAGAATCACCACTGACATTCTGATCTGAATTTGTGAAAGCAGTCCAATAAATCAAGAAAAGTGGAGTATGTATATTCCAAATGAAGCATACATCTGGTATCCTGCATGTCTGAATTCGATCAAATGCAACTTATGGCAGATATCAAATATCTGCATGTGCCCATGTATTTGAATTAGGACTAACCGTTGCACAGTGAGAGCATGTTCAGAGCTGCAGTGTCTCAAGGGTCAATTTGAGTGCCAAATACCTGCACTTTGTAAGTATTTCTAAGTGTGATGTGAGTGGAGAAATACATTCAGTCAGGCAGCACCACACTGTCATAAATACAGCCATAAAAAACACTCCAGCACAGTCCAAGGTCCTCTGAGTGCGAAAGTAGAAAGCCTCGTCCCACAGTCAGATGAAACACTGTAGGTGGTGGAGCCAATGCAAAACCTTCCATGAATACAAATGCTGTGAACCTGGCTGACCCGGTCTACATTGCGCTAGTGCAGGTGTGCGTGCGTGTCTGCGCGCTCGCCGCGCCGCATGTGTGTCAGCATTCAGGGGCAGCAGCTGCACTCTATCTCCTGCTCTGCCAGCGTTCACGCCGGTCCTCAGGGTCAAACGCAAACGCAAATCATACGCCGAGATGTGTCGGAGGCCATTTTGAGCCGAGGGCGAGTCGTGCCCGAGCCGCCGCAGAGAAAATGAGCCCCCTGCCGTCGGTCCTCACACCTGGGGACCCTCGGCTGGCTCTTGTCGCTTAGCTCTCGACTGCAGAAGCTACTGTACGTGACAGAAAAAAGATAAACTTAAACAGGCCGCTGCTGACGGGTACAGAAGAAGAACGGATCTGTAATGAAGCTATAATGTGTAAATGTTTGTAAGCGTGAAAAATGAAAAAAAAAAAGAAAGGTGTGTGTGTGAACGAGGGAGCTGCAGAGAGACAGGTGGGGTGCATCACTTCCCCCCCTCTCATTCGTGAGACTTCCTGGCCCCGTACCTCCGTCTCATTAATCAGCTCGGTATTTAAGGAGGGCTGGAGTGGACACTTGCCTGTAATTAGCTGGCTTCGTCAAGTGTGCGGGTGTGTGTTTAAAAAGTGAATGGCAGAGAGAGAGAGAGAGAAAGAGAGAGGGAGATCTAAGGGAGATGACAGAAAGAGAGAGAGAGACGAAGGACTGACTTGGAAGCAATGTGAGTGAGTGTGGGTGAAGGAAAGCCTGGCAGGGGGAGGAAAGAAGAAGAGGACCGGAGTGAGAAGACGAGTTGGAGGAAGACGAGAGAGGGAGTAAAGGACTGTTTGGAGGAGTGGGGGAGGTGAGAAAAAGAAGATGAGAGAAAAGTGAGAAGAGTGGCAGAGGCGAGGGGATGTGGGGATGGAGGACAGTTTGACTTCTAAAGTGGGACATTAGTATTCAGGGGGCGGGCATTGATCGCCCCCTCACCACACCCCGCTGCCCCGTCTGCCCAGCAGCCGGCGCTTCTCCTGCGGTGGACCCAGACGAGAAGCTGGAGGTGGCGCAGGAAATGTGCGTGCATGCGTGCGTGCTAGTTTCAGTTGAGATCTCCACTTTAGAGAAAAGCCTTTCAGTTTCCCACCGTGTGTGGGTTTCAGCTGTCACATTACGGCTCTACAACTCATATTCAACATTTTACCTGCGAGTTCTCCGTCAGTTAGTGGGCACCGCTCGAAATATTTCTTGTTACTCAATAAAGCAAATGTGCGTCGCACCGCACGCCCACGTGTTCCGACAGCGATCCAGGAGGGCCGACGTACGGGAGAGTCGCCGATTACTGAGCCACGATGAGCACAGTCGAGCAGGAGAGATGGTGAGTATGTAAAAAGTGAGGCGATGTCGCCCTGAATCACAGCAGATCAGCCCTTTGATCCAGTATTCAAATGCCAGTTATTTAATCTCTAAACGTGAAATTGCATTATTAAGACCTCTATTTAGCAAATTATTATTATTTATTATTAGTATTTACTAGCAAATTACTTACAATTTTTATATTTATATATTTTGTTTGGTTTAATGAAGCACAACCGTATGTTTACTTTCAAAAGCTGTAAACATGCATCTGACAAGCTTGAGAAAAGACTGAAACTACAGAAATTTGACAACAATGATGCTCCGCTTCTTTAACACTCCCTGTGAGCGGCTGTGAAGTAAAACGTGCACCACATCATTGCACTCCCTCCCCATCATCTAGACTGCGCAATGGTGCACTTTTTCCAGATTTGGAATCACGTTGCGACAGTGTAAAGGTCAGGCTTGGCTTTTACTTGTCATTGTTACATTCACTCCCGCAGAATGAAGGAAGATAGAATTTCAACAGTGGTGCTCAAAGCATCAGAAAATTACATTCAAAACTAGAAGGCACTCAGAGGGCGTGAACCTCCGCCAACGCAATTAAATTCCCTACAGCATATGGAATAAATGCAATACATGCTTGCTTTTCAAGTCCAATTTTTTTTCTGTGAGGTCAACTCTCTACCAAACTTGATCTCAGTGTTTGTTTTGGCCATGTGATGACAGATGAACTGCACAGCCAGCTGCTTCGGCTTCTCGACCCTGAGATTAGTTGCGAGATAACACCAGTTGGACCTCTCTATTTCAATTCTTTCTGGAGTGATGCCCCCCAAGAAACATGATTTTTTAAATGTTTCCTGTAGGCTTGACCTTTGACATTTGGCCATCAAAATCAGTCCAGAGGGTTGAAAACAAAGTCTTGTAATTATCACTTCACTTGTAATTTATTGTTTATTCCCTTTCAACGCTGCTCCTGTTTTACGTTTGCTATGTCTGTATAAGTGCCTCAGACAAATGATTCCTTCTCTTGCTAAAACACATTTTAAAGCTCTGGAAAAACTAAAGTACGGGCGACAATACTGAATGTCAGCCCCAGATGTTATTCTCAGCACTCCAGTGACATTTACTACGTAGAATAAGTTGGGTTTTTTTTCATAAACATGAAGTGTCCTGGAGGGGGTTGTGATTTCCTGCTCCAGTTTGTGCTATGTCCTTTTTCTTCCCACACTAAACTACCTCCCAACTCCTCCTCTTGTTCCCTGTGCTGCTTTGCTCTCATTTGACTAATTCTATTCACAGAGAACCGTGTTGACAAATTCATTTTGAAATCCATTAGTCCCGTGGTGTTGTTTAAACAATGTGCACGTTAATGTCCATTGCTTTAATACCCCTGATTCACGTTCTAATAGCCGTCTGATAAATCAGTTATCTGCGACACCTTCTACACGCTGTGAGAGCGGAAATTAGAGAATTATTAACTATCCGCTGTGCTCTGTCATCGCCGGGTGTGTTAGGAAGAGGAGGAGATGACAGAGCCGAGGAGAAAGGGAGAGAGAGAGAGAGAGAGAGAGAGAGAGAGGACGGAGATGGAGAAAGAGCAGAAACTGGAGAGATCGGTGGAGTTAAAAGAGACCAGGGGGAAGATAAGAAGAGATAATATGGACCATTAAGAGCAGCAGGACAAAGTGACAGTAAATCTGGATGAGAAGAAGACAAAAATTAAATGAGAAGGACTGAGGGCAGAATGTAAAACACAAGTAAGCCCTCTGTCACTGTATCCCCCCTTTTACAGATGTAGACCCCCGTTGTAACATTGACTTGATGACCAATCCAAGGCATCGATAATTATAGTCCTATCTGAAATACCTCCATGTGGCTTAAGGCAGACATAAAAATTCTCTGCTGTGTGTCAGTGTGTCATTTTTGAGAAAACATTTTGAATTTGAGTTGTGATTCCAAGTGTTCAGTATGGGACGGACCTAAATGCAGCGCGATGTTTGAATCTCCTGCATCAGTTTAAAGTTTGTTACAACGTGTGGTCGTCACTTTAGAAATAAAATCGCAGACATTAGAGTCAATTCAGTGGTTAAACGTGTATTGGCATGATGAATGTACAAGATCAGCCCCTTTCTGACGCCGTTCCCTTGCGCATCAAGTGCAGCGACTATGTTACTTTTCGCCATCATGTTTTTTATGAATAATCTCTCCACTCTCCATTATAACAACCTGTTTGTGATGAATGTGTCACGTGATCGGTTCATTTTGTACAGAAGAAGAGTCAAACGACGCACAAAATGCCCCTTTTATGTGAACCTGCACAGAATCTGAAGCACAAAGCCTGAGTTAACAAAGACGGCTCACAACCATGTTCGTGATACTGATCATCTCTAACTAGAGCTTCAGGGTTTGTGGAGCAGCTCAAACAAAGACAGCCTGCCTCTACTGAACCGGCCTGCTAACAATGTCAGTCCCGTATTGTATTGTCAGTACTGAAATGACAAATGATAATAATAATAATAATAATGATTCAGAGATGGGAAATGATTTTAGCTACAGAAGTTCACCCTTCAATAAATAAACATACCAATTTCACGTTGGTAACATAAATATTCAGAAACTGCTGGGATTGGTTACATGCACGCGTCCGCACAGCTGAAAGGAGGAACATCTGATTGGCTACGGAAAATCACTCTTTAAAAAAAAGGAATTTGTGAATCGAAGCGTTGAAAGAGTCTCAAAAACCTTCATATAAAATGCAGTGACGTTCACAAACCACAAGCAGTTTTACAAATGTAGATTCAACAGTTGGTGTAGAAAAGACACAACATAAATATGTTTTGCAACAAAAAATGCATGTATAATATGTAAATATATGTATATTTGTGATATTTTTGATTTTCATTGCATATATCTAAAACAAGAAATATTTGCACCAGAAATACATTTGTGAAACTTATTAATTCATATGTGGATTCTTGCTACATTTATATAGAACAAAAAATATTTTTGTGTGTGCTTTATTGTTGTGAATCCTAGTTTTTGCTTTTGTGAAAGCTATAAAATTTGGTGGTTTGAATTGTCAGTGTTTAACAAAGCCTTTGTTACTGGAGTAACAAAATCAGAAAATATTCAAATTTAGGAGACGCGAACGAGAGTAGGCGATTCATTTAATTGGTGGGAACCAATCAAATAATCGTTTAACGTTTTCCGCTCTCATCTAATGCGAAATTTCTACAGTTTCCCAGGAAAATCATTAACCTGGTTATTGTTTAAACAAATACAACCGATACCAGCACATTAAAAGAGATTAAAGTTCATTAATTACCTACAGACTCGATGTTGATAGTTCGAGACTTTTGTTTCATACAAAATATTTCAGTAGTGTTGCAGCACTTTCTTAACAAATGAAAAGACTGGGGGCTTGTTTTAAATGTAAAAAACTACAGTAATATGTATTAAAAAAATAGAAAAAATTGCTCCATATGTCTATTCAGGCATAACCCAAATCTCTGGAAACCCTGAGATTTCAGTTGATTCAAAAAAATCTTTTTAATAAAAAAACCCATCAGACTGGGCGCAAACATCAGCTTTCAGCTAACAGCTACAATAAAGATTCCAGCTTAAAAAAATAAAACTTTTCCTCGATTTTTTTTTTTCTCGTTTATATTTTTAAAAACCACAGCTTGATTCCCTTATTTTGGCAAAACGATTAAATGCACCACTGCTTTGAAAAGGTTCCACCTGAACACTGGCAGGGGATGAGCAATAGATAATGGCTGAATTTTCATTTTTGGGTGAACTGGTCCTTTAAAGTTCTAAAAATATCAACGGAGCTCTCTACTCGATGCCTTTTTATGTACTTCATTCGATACCTATTATGTGAATGGAACCGGTTGCACCGCTGCACTGCCATCCTTTTAAAAATCCCCTGTGCTCGACCTCACCACACCACAGACTGCACCACCTCTGCTTCTGTGGGCCAATCACATTTTTGTCACCACACACTGGAAAACGTGTGTGGCGACAAATTAGATACGCAGCCTTTTTTTGTTGTTTGTTGTTTGTTTAGATCTGAAGCTATTATCTGCCTGACACAAGTTTCGATAACACTCACTGTGTTATTTCAGCCACTACATTAAAGATAAAGGCTGATTTATAGTTGTTCGTCAGCTCTAGAGCCCACTCATATGACCCATGCCATCGTGAGCATTTTAGTCCTGTGTGCTTGGGTGTCTGCATTGTGGAGCTACTTCCTCCTTCATATACTTCCTGATCCTGTCCTTGTTAACAATGGCGAGTGAAATGCAACAGTTACTTTAACAGAAAACATGGCAACAGGGGTACTGCATGCACTGGGCCACATCCAGACCGACGTTTGTGGAAAATTCTTTCCACAAATTTGCAGCCATGTTTGTGATGATGTGATGAAGAGTCGTACAAAGGCGCATATTTGCAAACAACACCAGGGAATGAAACAGGAGGAGGGAATACTCAGTGAACAAGCAGACCAGTTACAGATGTTGCTGTCTGCGTCACCACTACGTGTAGTTACATTTCTGGGGAGATGTTTGTCAGGCTACACCAACAAGAAGTACAAATTCCGCTTATTGAGTTCCGAATTCCAACCTCGTAACCAAGCATTCAAATTTAAATCAGCAGTATATAAAAAAATCAAGGATTAAAACTAGTGTTATGTTGTTTCAGGAACACAGTCTCACAGTGATATATGACAACAGTACACTAGATATACATGCAGTATTTATACATCTAGGTACATATATACTAGTAAATACATACATCTCTACTCCCTTCTCCATCTATTCTGGCAGCTCCACCTCCTTTACCTCCTCCTCCTCCTCCTTTCTCTTACTGT
>KV751394.1:1103067-1124210 GCA_001698575.1 Mola mola
ATTGTTTTCGCTATTTTTTTTACTGGTTCTTCATACAAATCTTGGTTCTTCTACTCATCTTCATCTTCCTCTCGGCCCTGTCCTCCTCCTCCTAATCTCAGCAGAGTGTGTTGGTGTCAGTAACACTGCCTGTGGTGCCTGCTGGACTGTGTGTGTTAGACGTATGGCACTGATTAGCCGCTTGTTTACCGACCAGCACCACCACATCTAGACCACGGGGCTTCAAGGGCAATACCGGTGGACTGCGTGCACGTGTATGCGGTGAGTGTGACATCGTGGCCCTGATGAGTCGCCCACCATGGCACAGGGCTCTTAATTAAGAGGAGTGTGTGTGTGTGAGTGTGTGTTCTGTGGGCGGAGCATCTGGCAGGAGGTGCTGGAGCCAGAGAACATTTGCAGTAGGCCGCACCTCAAAACGCCTGCTAACACACACACACACCTAAACAAACACACAAAACATGCACCCACACACACATGGCTGTCACATCATCATCGCTTGGCAACTCACACAGAAATACACTCCTGCGAACACACGCGCTTACCCATTGAACACCGCCATCGCCACGGCCGCCATACCAGTGGGACTGTCACTATAGCAACCAAGGACTGGTCATGTCTGCCCGGTTTAGCGAGACGGGTGACAGCAAGAGAGAGTGTGAGAGATAGGCGGGCGATAAAAAGAGCAAAAGACAAAGGCAGAGAGCGACGGGTTTTAAATGGCCTCCTGAACGTTCACTGCAGCCGTGAAACAAAAGGGGAGAGAGAAAGGGAGAGAGAGGGAGAGAATAACTCCAAAGGCATCTCGTCCACGATGCTGCTATGAATCTGACGAGGTCAGCAGCTTAGAGGACTTCAGACGCACCACAGGGCCCTCAGAAGTCAGTCTTTCTTTTTCAGTCAGGCGGAGCTGTGTAGCTGTGAAACAGACACACACACACACAAGATGTGGTGATAGGAAGTGCGAACGTAGGGAAGAGGAGAGGGATTTTGTCCTTGTGATGGGGCAAAGCCTCCAGCGGAGGGTAAAGGATTAAAGGATCAGTAAGTTTTATTTATCTCTTGTTGATATCTGTGTACGGAGGGAATTTATTCCAACATCAGTCGTTTAGCTTTACTTTTGCCCCCTCAAGACGTGAAACCTTGTCTTGTCTTTGACTAACGTACACTTGAGTAATGCCGTCTTCACTTGTCTACGACTGCATCTCTAAGATTTAGAATATTGTGATTCTTCATCACTTATTTACCAAATTAAGCAAAAATGTCTTAAGCCTTTAATTATTTCAATGCCAATAATCAAGTCCCGCAGTTCAAAAAACACATCTCAAATTATTAGAATTTTACTGTAGCTATATCCAATCATAAACATTTAAATTGCAACAAAAAAGGCCAGAAACCCTTTAGAATCGATGTACAATACATGAAAGTTTAATCTGAATAATTTATGAAAAAATGAACTCTTCCAAAATAAACATTTTTTGGAGATGCACTAGGATATTACAGCAGTGGGATAAATACAAGAAACATCGACTGGAAAGTGTAGCATCAGGAAACAGGAGAATTGAGCTGTTTTTCCGCATGCATCTTGTCGCATGTCCTTTGCATTGATATCATGAGTGACTTCTGCACTGCTTACTGATCTAAGGCAGAAACACACAGTGAATACAATGATTGTAAAGGGAACGGAAACTAATCCCTTCATTTCAAATGGATTTGGAGTTTTTTAAGATTGATAAAACAAGCTGGAGCTTAAATTAGCCGATATATCTACTGGACTTAACATCTTGTGGTTGTATGCCTCTGTCCACCTGCAAGGTTTGACGTCTGTCCAGATTCTAACGATATAATTAAGGACTGAAAACACCAATCACTCAAAGCTGCCAATGAAATAAAAAATCTTGTGGTGGACTATAACACTTCAAATATGGGTGTTGCCACATAAAAAGCTATAAATTCTGAAACATGGACCTTCAACCCAGCAGCGCTGAAGATCTTTCTATCTAATCTCCTCCATGTTCCAAAGAGTCGTGAATGTGCTGCCAAAACAGAGTGCTTCTAATTGGCAATAATTGAAAAAATACAGGTGCTATTAGGTGCAAGGATGATATACACTGTAGTAAAAAATGTGATGACCAAAGCACTCTTGTTGTAGAAAAATTTAAAAGCTTCCATTAGTACAGGTAATGTCTTAAGAAAAACGCACCAACGTGTTGCAGCAATCTCAGGCCTTCATCAGGGTGAGATACAAATAGGGAATATGTAGAACAAAGGCAGGAAATTACATCATGAGCATTAAAATAGCCACTCCCACAAATTTTTTTGTTCACCGTGGATCAGACTTGGCTCTTATCTGCCAGGACATAGACACATGACCTCAGGGGGGTGTGTCTGTGGAGGCTCCTTTGAGTTCTGCTGGCTGCAAGGTGGAGCCTCCAGGGATCGGAACCACTCTGGCAAGTCAAGTTAGGTTGTGGGGAATTTGGCAGATCTTTATCGATGCTCATGTCAAATCGATCCTTAGCAGGTTGTGGCAGAGAGCGTTGTCCTGGGCCTTGTTATCATTTGGAATACACTATTCATAGTATTTCAATGTGGACACTAGTCAGCTAGTCGCTGGGTAGCTGATAAATGAGCCAGTGACAGTGAAGAAGGAGTGAAGCAGGAGAAAACTTTTGGCCCTCAGCCTGAATTAGTGGAGCGCAATTTTTGCATAGAACTGAACATGAGCATGTGAAGACAGCGCATGCGAAGCATCTTTTTCTGCTACCAGTTGAGTCATCTGCAGTGCTTCAGATTTATGTGACTTTATATTCTTAAAACTCGCTATAAGACATCTGTATCAGGCGCAGCTGGTGTCTGAACTTTCTTGCCTGTGGAAAAATAAATGTTAACATGAGTGACTGTTATGTGTTTCTCTGAAAGATGAAGCGAGATACAGACTACCAATCATCCAGTCCTGGGCCTCATTTGTTTACAGTAATTGGAGCAGGGTATCACTATTAATGGTGTAATGATGTTTAAAGATGGGACACGGGGCACCTTTAAATCATCTTCTGTTTGTGCTTTGCGGCGACTTTCCATCACTGCATTACGCAACAGTGGGGCGGTCTCATTAGCTGCTGAAGTTGATTTACCAGGCAAATAAGCCACTAAATAACAAAACTGGAGCTGCACTGTTGCTTCAGGAATCACCCAATATGAGCGTTGTTTGGTTTATGTTTTGTGAAAAGGCAGAGGTGGCTAATAAAAGTGGCCTCTGGGTGATGTAAAGTGATCTTGCAGGTCAGCAGCAGCAGTATGATCCCCTGAGTCTCTAACTGACTGGGAATGAATTGGTCTGTAACCACAAGCACAGCGACTCACGTTAGTACCAATTGCGTCTCTTTCACCATCTGCAGCTGTGTATTTACATCCATATCATAGTGCATGTGTGCATGTGGTCCATGTGGACATACAAGAGTGATTATTTTTATACATGCAGGCATGTGTGTGTTTGTGTGTGTGTGTGGGTTTGTGTGTTTGTGTCTGTGCAGGCGAGAGAGACGTGGTATGACATGAGATTCATGCATATTCATTAATCAATATTCGTGCTCCTCGGGCGGTTCTATACAGTATCGACCTGCAGCCAGTGCTTCGAGCATACATGCTTGACCCTTGACCCCAATAAAACAATAATACGCCTTCATATAAAGCAATGTGTCCCTAGTCTGCGCCGACCGGAGCAGAAAGCTACACAACAAGCCAACATGGCAGAGGGTTAGTGTTGAGTCCTGCTGGCCCCATTACTTTTAAAGATTTTCATTATAAATAAAAAGTTTTTGTGTTTAGTCTTTAAGAAACAAAAGCTACCTTCAGTTTCAACAGGAAGTGAGGGGCATTTGAAACACTCCCAAGGCTTGGATGAACTGTACAAGAAACTCACCAGGATGAAATCATCTTTATAAAACATTAGAAAGTATCAGGTACTTTTGTGTGAAGTAAAAAGAGTATGCAAAGACAAGGGGACAGAAGTCGAAACTGTTGTGGTAAGATGAATCTAATCATTAAAATTTTGCAGTTTTCAAAGGTACTGAAAACCAAATATAACATTTGAATAAGTTTATTTAAATTCTGGCTCAACGTTGGGTGAATTTCCAAACTGACACATTGCTACTCTCCAGCTGAACTGACAGAGATTTGCCACAGCTCTGATTGTTAAGCTCTGATGGAGTTATCAAGGCGAATTTACTGCCAACAGACGTTTCAGTGGCATAAGACATGTGATTGGCTCTTTCTCCACAGCAATGGCAGCAGAGGATCTTGGGAGATTAACTGATACCGACATTAAAAAATGCAGATAAGATTTGTGGTGAAAATAAATTCTCAGTATCAAAGTTAAGATTAATCCGGGCTGCAATGTAGAGTACGGACAGTTTCTTGTTGTACTAACTATGTAGTCAAATTTTGAGTTTAAGTATTTCCATCTTCATCTACTTTAAACTTCCACATTTTGTGGAATTGTTGCGATGCAGATTGCCTAAAAAAATATATAAAAAATTTAACATACTAGCACTTGTGAGAAGCAATTTTGAAAGTAAGCTATCATTTATAGTCTGACAGACATAACGCTGAATCCAGAAATCTGAAAAATGTTGAACAGCAGATTAAATTGGCCAAGCCAATAATATAAGAATATCCCTATCAAGCTTTGTGACTTTATCAAATGGATAAATAATAAAATACTTTTTCAGAAACAAAGATAGGCATCGAAGTATCATTGTTAATATGGTTATTGTTGTTTTGAGGTTGGAGGAATGAGCTAAAATCCAATATTCAAATATTAATGCATTAATGACTGATAACTCCATGTTGACACATCCAGCTGACCCTCTCTCTGCTCAGTACTCCGATATGTTCACCAGTGAGTCCCAGTTTCTGGTATTAAGAAGGTGGACCAGAGAGGCTTTATGGACCAATTTTCCCAAGTTGATTAAAAGTTTGCGAGTAAACCGATACAGGTAGGTTATTGCTCATTAAATAAAAACAATAAGCTGCAGGACACTAAAATGGTCCATACACTAAACTACATATCATTTCTGTAGCTTTGAAAGAATAATGGGAATTTACTGTGGTTAAAAATGATGATAGCATTCATCATTGCTTAGGAGAATGTCAGGAGTTATGATCATATTTGAGTTTTTAAAGTAGTACATGTGCAGGCTGTGAAGCAGTTTCAATGAGGGTTTCTCTAAAAAGCTGCCAGCAAAAGGGGCAAAGCAACCAGCCTGTTCTGAAATATCCGAAAGAAAAACTAATGAACCTAATGAACCAGGTTCAGGTTATATGTTCAAACAACATAAGACAGGCAGCCGCAACTTCAATGTAATCACATATTAAGTCAACTTCAAAGTACATATAAGCATCAGATTGGACTTGACAGAACACCAAAACATCTTGATTAGATGGTTTCAAATATCTATAAACTGTAGCACTACAAATTAAAGCTACTGAGATGGGTGTCAAAACGCCTTTTCCTCCCTTTTTCTGTATTTTCTCACAAGTCTTAACTGTTCACTCTGCAGGGAGAAACAGCGAAAAGTGTCACATTACGCATGAGGCATCCAACTGAAGCACCGGTTTGGATTCGTTGATTCGCTTGAGAAGCAAAATCTGTTTTGTTGCCACAACTAAACCAGCACAGTAAGACTGAAAAAATAAACATGTCATGATTAATTCACAGACTTTTACTTAGAGCGCCATAATAAGGACATAATCTGTGTGTGTACGTTTGTGAGTAACACGGCACTGAAAGCGCGCTCCGGATCCAGCCAAACGGAGCATTAATGATGGACTGAGTTCAGCTCCAACTGTGGGATCAAATACTCCGTCTGCTAAATAATGTAGCGTACGGGGCCAGTGACAGTCCCACATGGACTGCAGAGAGAGATGTTGGAAAGCCTAACGTATAGCAGGTACTCTAAGTATGTCAGCAATCGCTATTAAACACTCTGGGCCTGGAGGACGGCCCAGCTGCCAAATATATCCTGTATTTTCATCTGTGTGTGTGTGTGTGTGTGCGTGTTTGTGTGTGTGTGCAACGGCGCGTGTACAGATGAATGTGCGCCCGTGTTTGTGACGATGTCGGCAATATGTGTCACTCATCAATAATGTACAGCTCTGGGTTCCCCCCTCTTCAAAGCCAGTGACACTCTAGTGTTCCACATAATTAACTCGCTCCCTCTCTAACACACACACACACCGCAGACAAACAAACGGTATACAGATAAAACTGAGCTAGAACTCTAAGATCTTCGCCGTACATAAACGACATTGTTGTTATTTAATTGTGTTAGGAATATTACAGAGATGCACATGGAAAATTGTTGAATCCTCTGGGATATTTCAACCTCTTGACTCCCCACTTTTCGCGTAGAAGAGCAGAACTTGGAGCGTCTCGGTTCCTCGAGACGCTGGAAACTGGTCCTGTTTGAAAAGAGCCGTAAATGTGTCCATGACCTTGCTCTGACTGCTGCTTGGCTGTAGCCAGGCTGGTGGGAGCAGCGATTTGAAAACAGATTGTCAGCGGCCTCTGATGTGTGAGTCTGCTTCCTGGTTGCAGAGCTTTAATAAATAGATCCATTTCAGACAACTGAGACTGATTCTTTATTCATCAGTGATGACATCTATCAGATTGTCTCTTTTCTCTTACAGTGGTGGAGATGAGTCATCTGAAGCCCGAGGGCGAGCGGACCTGAAAACACAGACGGAGAGCCTCAGCGGCCACTTGTGGGAGAACAAACACTAAAGAGTCATTTAGTTTCGAAACAACTTTAGAGAAAATATGCCGAGGACATTTCATGACCTGAGAAATGTAAAACCAGGAGCCGCTAAATAGAAGAAAGTTTTGAACGGAACAGTCGTTTAGCTCGATGACCCGTCTGTTTTGGATTCTCATATCGCATCATAAGACACGAGATAAATTACGGATCTAAATGACTTCGTAAATAACATAATTCATAATAAATTCATCTGTTTATTCTGCTCACTTATTACAGTATGAGTGGTCAGGAAGTTGAGATGCGACTAACAATTATCTTTATCACTGATTAATCCACCGATTATTTTCAGGTTTAACTGATTGATCATTTACTCGATAAATTGTCAAAAAAACCAAAGTGATGTCTTCTCTCCTCCAACCAGCAATTAAAAACCCAAAGACGTGTCCCTTAATCTCTGAAATGACAAAGAACCAAATCCCGACACTTAAGAAGATGCTTGAAACAAGACTGAAACGGTTATTTTATTATCAAAATAGTGTCCTTTGATCGACCAATCGATCAATCATTGCAGCTCTATCATACAGAAAGGCATTAAATTACTGATGGACCTGATGAATCTGAATTTGCAAGCTGCGATTGGACCAAAGCAATAAAGCAATCTAAATGTACTCAGTTTCAATCAGAGGGAAAACCTAGAAATATTCTATATACTATATAATACATACTGTATATATATTCTATATACTGTATATGATGATTGTCAACATGTCCGGCAAAAGAAACGCAATACACACACAACGGTTCCTGCTAGCATGTACAGCCTGTGGATATCGCACATTTCTGATGAACATCCATCTGTAGTGATTCAGGTGGAAATGTTCATGTATGAGGTCCTGCTGTAGAGTTTGTCGACTTCCTTCCTCAAACTCTCTGAATTTATCCCGACAGGCGAACAAATGAAACGGCACCTTGAATAAAACTACTAGCTTCTCTGAACAAAACATTGCTGGAAACAATAATGTAGGAATACGACTAAATATATACGCATGTGACAGAGATAGTCTAATTGTTTTCAGACAAATGTGTAATTGCTCATCATCTGATATAAAAATATCCCCAAATTCCACTTGATTTGTCAAATGATTAACCAATCAACATATCAATAAAAATTTGTTATGGAAAGAAGGAAGGCTGTGAAATTCTGCAGCGCTGTTACTAAACCGGTTGAAATTGCTGGTTTCAGATTTATTTGATTGAACTGTGCTGCTCTAGAGGAGTTCTTCTCCAACATTTATGCACATCAGCGTCAGATAACGTGAACTGGAAACAACAAAACCAGCTTGTTAATAATTAAAATATGTATATGTGTACCTCATCTATGTCAACAGTGATCCTCTGTGACTTAGAGCCCAAAACTTCCCGAAATTCCGTTTATTTTTAATGGGGGAAACCTAAATGGAGGCAGAAGCTAAAAGATGATCATGTTCCAGCAGAAATAAATGCCTAATCAAGCAATAATCAAGCAAGAAATGGGTTGACGACTTTAATGATGATGATTTTCTGTGTGTATGCGTGTGTCTCATTGGGTTTTGCATTTTATGCTTTTATTGAAATGGATTAAAATAGTCGGAGCGGCGGGGTGGCGAGGATCTATTTTCTGACAGTCGTGTGCTTTGAAACGGTGCTCCGGCGAGGAGATGCTGAGAGCACACACAAACAGACACGCAGAAACGCATCTGCATACGCGTGCACACACGCACACACGGACGCACAAGTAGTGAGTGATGTTGTTGCCAGCTTGGAGTGATGGTAATATAAGAGACCGGAGGAGCTGCTAATGAACACTGCGAATGGGAAGAAAGGCTCCAGCTCAATCCACTAATTGCCTTAAAAGCTTTTCATACAATTTACCCTGTCACCAGAGATGGTGGTGGTGAGTGTGTGCGAGTGTATGCGTGTAGATGGGTGGGTGGGAGAAGAAAAAGAGATAATTCTGAGAAAACATATTGTAAGAACAGGGGAATGAAATGCACAATGGTTTTACACCTACGCAGGCCCAATCAGACACAGCGTCTCACACATACACCAGGACGTCTTCTTCAGCCGAAGCCAGTAGCGTTCAAAACTACAGCCGGAGCCATAAACACTGACTGCACGCACACACACACACACACACACACACACACGCCTGATCGCTCATTCCAACACACACGCTTGTGTTTGTGCCACACAGCAGTGAGAGCGGGCACTGCTGCGGGGTGCTCCAGCACGGCCCGGCCCTCATTAAAGTAAAAAGCCTGCTGAGTGTTTTAAGCAGCATTAAGGCAGCAGCAGAGTCATAAATACAGGCAGCTCTCCTCTCTGCTCTCCAGTACGACTCCCTGACTTATTGTTTGTAACACACGGCTCGAGGACCGGAATGGCACACGGAGCAGCGTAGGGCTGCGCAGACTCACAGGCTTCTCTGCACACATCACAAAAAACCATCAGTGGGAATCAGACTGGCTCTACTGGCAAATAAACACACCGTGCAGATGTTGTAATGAGCGGTCAACAATTTTCTTTAATTTGAGCACAAACAGGTAAAGCTGAGTTTTTACTAACACTTACTGAAGCACCAACGAGCTCTGGTGTTTTACTAAGAAGGTAAATGGGTTGGGAGAACATTCCAAGAACAAGTAATAAGACTGTATGTTTAGGTACAGTTCAGTACATTATGCTTTATGCACCAGATATTTTTGGTGTTCTGCTTTCTACAGGTTGGGAAATGAAGGCAACTTGAACTGGAAGGGACTAATCCCACCTTCATGGTAGTGAAACCAAAATTTTTTACTTGTAAGCAGCGGGACCGAAACTGTAAGCTATATTGTAAACTATGACAACCACAAGGGTAAATCGCCGAAAATCAGATGTGCACCAAACACAGCAGCCGCAGCAAAGACAGCAGCACAGCAGGAGTCACGTCAGGGTGTCACCATGAAAGTCAACGATCTCCTGACCGATTTGCATTTTGTTCAGTGTTACCATGACTCACTGTAATGGAGATATGGCTGAAAATTTTGCTTAATACTGTACAATGCCACCTGGTGGCCAATAATAATGTCAGAAAATGATAAAAATCTAATGAGATCCAGCCTCCAATTGTTTTTTGTGTGATGCTAAATGTGCAGTGCTAATGATTCCTTGATACAATCTCTGATTTTCAGTGAAATAATTATTAAAACACTTTGTACTCCGAATCAGAAAACACCAAACTCTTTCCTATGATTTTTTTGGACTGCAGAGACATGGTCAAGTCCTTTAAAACAGCTGGGAAGTAAATCACACCGTTTTAATGGAATCGCTGCAATTAGGAGGAAGACAAACTAATTAAATGCAGTGTTTTGGTCATCAGCTTTGATACATAAAATCAAGCTGCAGGTCATTTGGAAACCACCGTGAAATATAACTCAGAACAAATTTAAAGATTCATTTGTTGTTTAAGTGAATTTCCCAGCCCCAAAAAAAAAACAAATTTCTGCTCCCAGCTTCTTCAGCGGAAAAATTTAAATTGTTGGTAATCACGGGGTTCTGTGCCAACAGTGTGGACAACATCCCCTCAGGCTTTGGTAACTTATGATGGATTCACTTACTTACTTTCCACTGTTTTCTCACTACTCATTAATAGCTGGGCAAGAAAACAAATCTCAGTACAATGGTCTTTGTTAAGCGATTCACCACCTACAGAAACAGTACTGCAACAAGTGAGCTGTGCTGATTAAAAGAGGAAAAAGCAGATTTATCAGTAATTTTTTTCAAACATAGCTATCAATTTCTGCACTAGTTTGGGTCAATGCTGACTTTTGAGGGCACAAACTGAGCTGCAAACTTGGAGGAGGTCAGTGTGTCACCCAGTATCATCTCGACAATCACCAGTGAAAGCTGTGGTAGCTCTGGTAAAATATTCAGGTGGTGTCATGTAACGAAATAATGTATCGGTACTGTTACCTCAGCTCAAACTGTGGACTTTACAGAGTCGATGGTGCTTTTCATTGGCACTTTGTGACTCCGATGTTACAGTGTCCAGGAATGAATAAAAAAATACACTAATGCAAATGTCCAGCTGGTTGACATGTTTAACAGACGGTGCTGATGCTCCTCTGTATACCGTGACTTTGCTTTAAAGTCTTTGTACACGGCCTGCATGGTAACGCGCCGCCGCCGCCAGTCATTTTAATGAGGGAAGGAAAGGAAGGAAATGGGGTTTTGGTCATGGCAGTAGGACCTGGGAAACAAACATGTCAAAATGACTGACTACAAAGCAGAGACGGGGACGGGGGGAGCGGAGTTGCTTCCAAATGTCACGTGCTTGATTCCCACAATTTACAAACCCCAGGTTTAAAATAGATGTCCTTATTTTGTCCTTTACACAGAAAAGAAAATGAGCATTGTTTTGCAGTTTGTGAAGTTTATTACCCCCCTACCTAAGAAAAGATAAGAAAAATGTTGTCATTGTTGTGTCTGGGAAATGATAAATGGATGCTTTTTCATTTATAATTTGTCTTAAATCTCATTTTGTTAACTTAAAAAAAAAGGGAAAAAAAAAGAAAAAGCCAGAAAGAAGGAGGACACTGTTGGATGACACCATGTTGTAGTACACCTTATAAACTGTTTGCATGTTTATTTATAGTGTACTGAGTATTTATTGTTTGTAATGGCAAGTGCATTTCAGTATATACAGTATATATATTGCGATTGTGACCCATGTACGTTGTTAAGCAAATCCTGTATGTAGTGTTGGTTAAGTGAAATTGCAGAACGTAGATCCTCATCTTAAACAACTGTACGAGGAGACACAGTACTAGACTCCCTTTCAGAAGGGTCAAATTACTGGCCAGCATCAAGCCAAGAAAACGCCAGAGGAAACTGCTGAAACAGCAAAAATTGGGTTAAGGAACAGTTCATTAATAAAAACTGGAAGGATCGTGGTGAACCATAGTCTTCGAGAAAGAAATGTGATCAGACTCTTCCATCATCACAAGAAGATCTTGACGAAAGAGTAATGCAACTCGATGAGGGACTTTAATTTTTGAACATGCAGCTTATATTGATATGCATCATATTGCGATCTGAGGTAAAGCTTTGCACAGTGGAGAACCGCCTCCTCTGTGTGTGTGTCTACATTGTCATATCCTCTGTGAATAAATATGTACCATCAAGCAAGAACGTGTCCGCAGTGTAATCTACAAAGCTATTGATGAGGGATTTTTAAAGGAGGCGGAGTTTCTTTGAACACTTGGAAAAGCAGCCCTTCCAAACCAAAGACTGCAAACACATATCCGACACATGTCCCACATCAGCAGCCGTGTCAAACATGCCTGGCGTCTATGGATGTATGGGGGGTGGATGTTGATTGCATAGGTATGGGGGGGGTGTGGAAGGTTCAGTAAGGGGGCGGGGCTGTCATGGGGCAGAGGTGAAATGGGGTCTGAAGTCAACTTATCAAAGTCAATAGCTGGATGGATGGAAGTATGAGCAGGTAGGTAGATAGCCCTGGAGGGCTGATGGTGAAGGGCTGACGGTGACGAATTGAGCTGGAGGGAATTGGAGGGTGTGTCAGGAGTGTTTGCGTGGGTGGGGGGCTGCATGTGTACGCGCGAGCGAGCTCCGTTTCCACACACTGCCTGTAAGGATGCATTTGTGCCTTGCTTTGGTTGTTTGCGCGGAGGTGTGTGTTTCCAGCGTGCGGTGGCCTCCAGACCTTCGAACCGTCCCCAGAGCCCGATGTCTGTCAATACAGACAGTGCGGGCAGGCGGCGCTGGCCTGAGGTCAACACCAAAGCCGATACCTGAAGACAGGCAGCTCAGACACGAGCACACACACACATACAGCCAGTAAGCCAATAAGTGAAGAACATTATTGAGCTGGCCAGGTCCAAGTTCTGACACGAGCCACAATTAACCCTGGAATCCCCACTGGGCTGCTGAATGTTCATTCGGAGCGGCTAACGAGGCTAAATGTAAGAGCAGTGGCTTCAGTAATGAGACAGGATAACTGTGCTGTGTTCCAGCCGGAGCGGGTCAGCTCTCACTGGCCCTGAGGAGAATATCCTACTTACAGATTCATCTAAGACCTGCTCTGCCTTAGATTACCTACTTAAACTCCTGAAGCTGCTACAGTTGACTCTTGTTGGACCAATAAACTAAACATCTTAAATAACTGTGCTGTGTTCCAGCCGGAGCGGGTCAGCTCTCACTGGCCCTGAGGAGAATATCCTACTTACAGATTCATCTAAGACCTGCTCTGCCTTAGATTACCTACTTAAACTCCTGAAGCTGCTACAGTTGACTCTTGTTGGACCAATAAACTAAACATCTTATGTATTTGTCTCACACACACACACACACACACTCACACACACACACACAGGTGCTTCTGAACGTCTCAATGTGCTGCTTGGAAAACTTGTAATACTGCGAGAATTGTTTTTCTTCATGCGTTCACCCATTCAAGGAAACGGTTCAGCCACCCAAAAGCTACAAGTCAAGTCAGTTTTATTTTTATTGCACTAATTCACAACAAAGGTCTTCTCGAGACACTGTTTTATTATCAGCTAATTTAGTTATCAATTAAGAGAGACCCAACATACCCCCACAATTAAGCAGAGGACAGAGAAACTCCAAATCTGCTTTACTCATATCAACACGCCTACATTCTCGTTCTCACCTTCTTTAACACATGTGGACCATCATGATCTATCACTGATATCCGGTTGGGTGGTGGTGGTTTTTCACTGGCGTTAGCGACCTCCAACAGCTGTACCAACTGCAGCCTTGTTACATTTGAGATTTGAAGCCATTTTCTGTTGTAACCCGTGATGGACGTATGAGAAATTTACCCTCACATTATTAGTTTTGATCAGGAAATTTCTCAGGTTATTTGGCTGGATTTGTTATGACAGAAAAAAAAACAGGTTGACATGAAGTTAAATACACGTGTTATTAATAAAATGTATGAATGTTGTGTTCCATTTAATGTTCCATAGCCTTTAGTCAACATGCACAAGAGCAGCACACTGACTCAATTTGAACCTTGAATAGTATCCCTGGGAACACTAATGTTTATCCTGCTATTTCTTGCCCAAACTGCTGCTCTTGTAGGTGTTGTATGTAGAAGAGGGACATTGAATTAAAAGTTCGTAAATGCTAAACTAATTCCTTGCAACTACTTAAACTCACAGAGAAATCACCGACTAGTTTCTCATTTGGAGTTTATTTAATGTCGTACAAACCAGTCCTGCTTCAGGTCCACGCAACACATTACTACATCTCTATCTCCACTGCTCTGTCCCTCTTCGCTTACGCTAACCTCTGAAAATCTGTGACGCACGTTCCCGTACCTCTGAGCTGAAAAACAATTCTCTGAGTGAAACTTTCTGAGGGCACAATACGACACAGACAGAAGAAAGTGAATGAAAAGGGCAGTGGAAAAACAATTTACAAAAAACTGGTAACAACAAACAAGAGGAATCACACAACATTCTTTCTTTCTCTTTGTTCAATTGCACCCCTCTCCCCAGCCTTTATTTTCCACCGGGGCCGTTATCAGACGCAAATGCGCGGTGAGCGGAAAGGAGAACGCAGAGAAAATAATTACCCTCTGCCTCAACCAGCTGGTTTGTTCATAAACACGCAATTATGATTTCATGGCGGTCCATTACATAAAGCCACTCCAGGGCAGAAAGCTCTGCCAAGGCGCGATCATTGAGAACATCTTAAACACTGAAACGGCTAGCACCTCGGCTACCGAATGCATTTCTCTGATTGGCTTGGCAGCTCCTCAATAACAAATCAATTAGGCTTTAAGGAATGTTAGCATGAGTCTTCAAAAGCCGTCGCGTCGGCCCTGGAAGTGCTCCGACCGCATGGCGAGCTCACAGTCAGGTCCTGCTGGGAGCAAACAGGCCTGTCTGGCTGTGTGAGGGGGGTCGATCGCTTTCCGTCAATATGTTTGTTCGTCTGATATGTTCTCGTCAGGTATAATTTTTCAGCACCTCAGACTCTTCCATCATCACAAGAAGATCTTGACGAAAGAGTAATGCAACTCGATGAGGGACTTTAATTTTTGAACATGCAGCTTATATTGATATGCATCATATTGCGATCTGAGGTAAAGCTTTGCACAGTGGAGAACCGCCTCCTCTGTGTGTGTGTCTACATTGTCATATCCTCTGTGAATAAATATGTACCATCAAGCAAGAACGTGTCCGCAGTGTAATCTACAAAGCTATTGATGAGGGATTTTTAAAGGAGGCGGAGTTTCTTTGAACACTTGGAAAAGCAGCCCTTCCAAACCAAAGACTGCAAACACATATCCGACACATGTCCCACATCAGCAGCCGTGTCAAACATGCCTGGCGTCTATGGATGTATGGGGGGTGGATGTTGATTGCATAGGTATGGGGGGGGTGTGGAAGGTTCAGTAAGGGGGCGGGGCTGTCATGGGGCAGAGGTGAAATGGGGTCTGAAGTCAACTTATCAAAGTCAATAGCTGGATGGATGGAAGTATGAGCAGGTAGGTAGATAGCCCTGGAGGGCTGATGGTGAAGGGCTGACGGTGACGAATTGAGCTGGAGGGAATTGGAGGGTGTGTCAGGAGTGTTTGCGTGGGTGGGGGGCTGCATGTGTACGCGCGAGCGAGCTCCGTTTCCACACACTGCCTGTAAGGATGCATTTGTGCCTTGCTTTGGTTGTTTGCGCGGAGGTGTGTGTTTCCAGCGTGCGGTGGCCTCCAGACCTTCGAACCGTCCCCAGAGCCCGATGTCTGTCAATACAGACAGTGCGGGCAGGCGGCGCTGGCCTGAGGTCAACACCAAAGCCGATACCTGAAGACAGGCAGCTCAGACACGAGCACACACACACATACAGCCAGTAAGCCAATAAGTGAAGAACATTATTGAGCTGGCCAGGTCCAAGTTCTGACACGAGCCACAATTAACCCTGGAATCCCCACTGGGCTGCTGAATGTTCATTCGGAGCGGCTAACGAGGCTAAATGTAAGAGCAGTGGCTTCAGTAATGAGACAGGATAACTGTGCTGTGTTCCAGCCGGAGCGGGTCAGCTCTCACTGGCCCTGAGGAGAATATCCTACTTACAGATTCATCTAAGACCTGCTCTGCCTTAGATTACCTACTTAAACTCCTGAAGCTGCTACAGTTGACTCTTGTTGGACCAATAAACTAAACATCTTATGTATTTGTCTCACACACACACACACACACACTCACACACACACACACAGGTGCTTCTGAACGTCTCAATGTGCTGCTTGGAAAACTTGTAATACTGCGAGAATTGTTTTTCTTCATGCGTTCACCCATTCAAGGAAACGGTTCAGCCACCCAAAAGCTACAAGTCAAGTCAGTTTTATTTTTATTGCACTAATTCACAACAAAGGTCTTCTCGAGACACTGTTTTATTATCAGCTAATTTAGTTATCAATTAAGAGAGACCCAACATACCCCCACAATTAAGCAGAGGACAGAGAAACTCCAAATCTGCTTTACTCATATCAACACGCCTACATTCTCGTTCTCACCTTCTTTAACACATGTGGACCATCATGATCTATCACTGATATCCGGTTGGGTGGTGGTGGTTTTTCACTGGCGTTAGCGACCTCCAACAGCTGTACCAACTGCAGCCTTGTTACATTTGAGATTTGAAGCCATTTTCTGTTGTAACCCGTGATGGACGTATGAGAAATTTACCCTCACATTATTAGTTTTGATCAGGAAATTTCTCAGGTTATTTGGCTGGATTTGTTATGACAGAAAAAAAAACAGGTTGACATGAAGTTAAATACACGTGTTATTAATAAAATGTATGAATGTTGTGTTCCATTTAATGTTCCATAGCCTTTAGTCAACATGCACAAGAGCAGCACACTGACTCAATTTGAACCTTGAATAGTATCCCTGGGAACACTAATGTTTATCCTGCTATTTCTTGCCCAAACTGCTGCTCTTGTAGGTGTTGTATGTAGAAGAGGGACATTGAATTAAAAGTTCGTAAATGCTAAACTAATTCCTTGCAACTACTTAAACTCACAGAGAAATCACCGACTAGTTTCTCATTTGGAGTTTATTTAATGTCGTACAAACCAGTCCTGCTTCAGGTCCACGCAACACATTACTACATCTCTATCTCCACTGCTCTGTCCCTCTTCGCTTACGCTAACCTCTGAAAATCTGTGACGCACGTTCCCGTACCTCTGAGCTGAAAAACAATTCTCTGAGTGAAACTTTCTGAGGGCACAATACGACACAGACAGAAGAAAGTGAATGAAAAGGGCAGTGGAAAAACAATTTACAAAAAACTGGTAACAACAAACAAGAGGAATCACACAACATTCTTTCTTTCTCTTTGTTCAATTGCACCCCTCTCCCCAGCCTTTATTTTCCACCGGGGCCGTTATCAGACGCAAATGCGCGGTGAGCGGAAAGGAGAACGCAGAGAAAATAATTACCCTCTGCCTCAACCAGCTGGTTTGTTCATAAACACGCAATTATGATTTCATGGCGGTCCATTACATAAAGCCACTCCAGGGCAGAAAGCTCTGCCAAGGCGCGATCATTGAGAACATCTTAAACACTGAAACGGCTAGCACCTCGGCTACCGAATGCATTTCTCTGATTGGCTTGGCAGCTCCTCAATAACAAATCAATTAGGCTTTAAGGAATGTTAGCATGAGTCTTCAAAAGCCGTCGCGTCGGCCCTGGAAGTGCTCCGACCGCATGGCGAGCTCACAGTCAGGTCCTGCTGGGAGCAAACAGGCCTGTCTGGCTGTGTGAGGGGGGTCGATCGCTTTCCGTCAATATGTTTGTTCGTCTGATATGTTCTCGTCAGGTATAATTTTTCAGCACCAGGGACTGGACCTCGACTGAATGTTGGTGAATTATTGCTTTGCTAGCCATTTGACAGACGGATGAGATAAATATAGATAAAACATATAAAGATTAAGGTGCAGATAAATAGCTACAACCATGTGATAGATCATTTTTAGCTCTAAATTACAGCATAACCAAGACTTGTGACGGTTTTTCCTATATAGAGGACCAAATCATGGCGCAATTATTTATGATGCAGTCTGTCATTCTGCATTGCAAACATGAGATGAGAGTGTTCACAGAGATTCTCTGAGTTCTTTCTTCCCTTTATGAAAAGACTCCTACTGTCTCTGTCTGCAGACCTTGTTCTGTTTCATATTACCACTGTCCTCCCCCTTTGCTCTGATCACATCTCAGATCAAAAGTTCCACAATGCCGTTCTGCCTTCCATTTGGTGGCATCTCTAATCTGGTGAGTGGAACATGTTCAGTTAACGTGTTTGGTGACTGAGGGAGGAAGGTGAGAATGTGAGGAAGTAAATGTGGTCCCGGACTGTGTTAGTACAATCAGTGTCCTGCAGGCCCGTGAGGTTTATGCCACATTCAGATGGCACGTCATGGTCCGTGTGCAGTTCACACTGCACGATTGACTGATGACAAGGTGAAATGACAGGGACAAATTTGAAATTGAAAATTAGCACTATGGTTTGTTCTGAAGAAAAAGCTGAGGCTAGCTTATGAGTGTACGATTTTTTCAAAGATGATACAATGATAAAGCAGGTTTTATCTACTGTACTGTGTAAAAAACTGGTAAAGCTAATTTTAACTTAACTTTCACGTTGCTGAAACACTGACAAAGCACCATTTAAAAGTAACCAATTTATAATCAATCAATACTGCAAACGTTATTCATGGCATGCATGTTATAGTCAGCAATTATCACTGTACCTCCGCCAAGTACTTCCGTTGGAGTTATATTATTTCTTTGTAAACAGGATAACTAAGAAATTTTCATTAAAGGTGTATTTTCACCCATCCTACAGATTATTAGATTTTGGTGGTCAAAGGTCACAGAGTATTTATCCCACAACTCCAGACAGAATTGACAGAGAGGTCCAACTGGTGATATTTGTAGCTGATAGCACTGGCTACAAACAATAAACTTTTGGGCGTTTAAGGTCAAAGGGCAAGTTCACTGAAAGGTAAAATACATTTTTTTGGACATATTTCCTGGAGTATGTGACATACAGAGGTGTAAATGCTTGTCATTTTGTAGCAACAACCAGCTTTGCTATGCAGATCATGTGTCACACATCAGGTGGCACCAAATGACCTTAACCTCAACGAAAAAAAATAATTTAGGTGTGCCCAAAACAAAAAAATAACACAACATTCTGGTAGAAAGTTATAATACTGTATGGAAAAAAAAAAAAAATCTGACCTTGTAAGGTCAAAGATCAACATCACCACAATTGTTGCGTTGGCGGATGTTTGCACTTTGAGTGCTGTCTAGTTTCTATTACAAAAAATGGGTTTAGTGCAGTGCAGGCTTCGCTAAGTAAGGTATATATCTTTTTTATTCTAGTGCACCACTATAATGTGCACTTTTAGTTGTGATAATTCCCCAAATAATCCAAGCATTCAAGGGTCTTTTAATAGATGGGAAACACCTGGTTCCATGTTTATCTAATTTGGATTGTCAACATATAACTGAGTATATAAACTATAAGACGATATTTCTTAAAAGTGAACTAATTTTTTTTTATTTTTTTAGGGATTGGACTGGTGACTGTAAAGACAACTTGGGGACTTTTCAGGTCTAATTTGACCACAGAATAGGTAATATATGCTCTTATTCCACATTGTCCAGGTATTTGATATTCAGTGTTTGGGAACCTGTGCTGTAGCCATCACAGATCTCACACCCGCTTAATAAAATCTCTGCTTGTCTGGTTATTATTCACAAACACCGCTGGTGTGCTGTGAGCCCAGTTAAATGGTGAAAGCCAGAGTAGCACAGCTCGGCAAAAAGAAAGTCAGATTCATCTAAATTTAGGTCAAGAGGTTCCACCTACTCACTTCCTCCATCAATGATGGACTCTTGTGGACATCATTAACTGCTCTTTCTGTAAAGTAGCACGCGGAGGATCTTGGGCGAGCTGTTTCTGACTTGAAACTCTCTCTACATCCACTTGTAAACTGGCCAAAGAATCAGATATCTCTGCGGAGGAAAATTACATGGTGTGTCAACCTCGCCGTGGGTTATTCTGTAGCTCTGTAGTGCTGTGCATTTTCTCGTGTACACGAGGCCACTGGTTGCATTCTTGTTCTCGCTGTCAGTCCTCAGCCACAACTCTCTGACCTTAAACTACCGCTTCAAGGAGAACCCAACTCTGTTGAAGCAGCAGAGAGAACGAGCGAGGGAAATAACAGAGGAACACAGTTAGCAGAAGGCTGACAGAAGGGTGGCAGCAGCTCCCAACATAGATAGCACATTGTGTGTACCTCAATGGGAGCCACCTCGGTGCATTGTGGGAGTTGCACCTCAGCAGGAGGGCGTGTCACTTCCTGGTAGAAGAGACCTCACTGTTAAAGCAGAGTCTCCCGGGATGTTGAGCTTTGAAATACTGATGCATTGTGGGAGCTGTGGTGTATTAGGGGGAGTGTGAAGCCCAGCGGGGGCTACGCTGTCATGATTGTGCAAAAGGCAATGATGCACGTACGTACACAGACGCACAAATACACACAGCTCTGATCTATAGATACACAGCAGCCCAGCAGGATCCTGCCTTTGTTGGTTCGGAGTACATACAGAGGGTTCAGTCTGGAAAAACGCACGTATATATGCACTCATAAACACACGCAGAGTGCACATTTTTACACACATTCAATCTAACAGAGGGAGTAAAACTCCCCCGATGCTCCTGGTGCACACACGGGAGAGAGATGAAAGACTTTTACATTCACAGCAAGCAGCAGAGAAAGATGGATCTCCTAAACTTCATCCACCGACTCCCTGCCTCACTCTCAATATGGGCACGGTTAACATATTTCCCTGAGCTTACCCACAGCGCCGCTACAACACCCTGAGCCACCTCGACTCAGTAAAGCTGGAAGTGCTGCTGCAGTCGAGCTCTGCCCACCCTCAGCTCATCCACACTCCTCTCTCCCCCATTCCTCCCTCTGTGATCAATGCTCCCCTCCAACCTGGACTTACATCAAAGCCCTTCGGCCTCCAACACCACCAGCGCTCCCACCCCCAACCCTCCCCCTCTGCGCTGAAGGTTGGCTGATCCACAGGTAACCTTTTTCTCTTTCAATCCTCATCTCTGTCCTTCTTTCTCCCCCTTTCCTTCTCTCTCTCTCTCAGAACCGGAGAGCATCAAAGACTGCTGGGCCTCACGCCAGGGGCTCCCTGCAAAGCAACCTACCCCACCGTACCCCCCACCGACATCAGTCCCACTCAACAGTGCTACACCGCTGCCGCAACTGCCTCCTCCCTGCTCCCTGCACAACCCGGC
>KV751394.1:1130900-1150230 GCA_001698575.1 Mola mola
GAATTTAATGCCAAACTGCTTTAATCTATTGTAATATACACGTCCAGTCATCTTTAATTTTTGTCTATAATTTAGACTATTGTAAAATCACAGAAAACAATCATTTGCACGGAGCCCAATAATAAAAACAGGTTTAAAAGAAGGGTTTCACTCAAAACACCTCATTACCAAGAACACTTAGGGCCCTATGAGTTCCCCAATCACGGAATCCTGTACAGAGATGCAGAATTGGGCAATAAAAACAGAATCTACTGTTAAACACAGAATATCACAAATTGAGACTAATTTGACTGTAACTTTGTTTTCAGGTGAAAGAGGAACATTTGTCACATGCGGAAAAGTTTTCAGCGGTTGTGGACGAGGCCACTGATATAAAAGACAGCAGTGTCCTAAACATCGTCACTGATAAACACTGACTGACGAACCTGCATTCTTTTACACAACCTGCTGAGTGAATTATGTGGGAGGAAAAAATGTGAAAATCTAATTCCAATGAGCTAAAATGGAAAAAATGGAAGTACCCTCAGACTGAACCACCATGCACGATGAAGTGTACAGTTTGAAGAGCACATGATGCACTGTGAATTTCGGCCGTTTCTCTCTGGGAGAATCAGGCGGTTGGCTCATTAAGTCCAGAGCCGACCATGTTCACGCTGAACCTTATCAACCTCTACACGAGCGGCTCTGACTGGAGGCGAGCAGAGTCAACCCAGGAATAACACTCACAAACATCTGTTTGCTTTAGGTTCAGCATCAAAAGGAGGAAGATATCTGAACGATCCTTTCTTAGTGTAACACCCAGTCCTGGTGTGTGTGTGTGTGTGTGTGTGTGTGTGTGTGTGTGTGTGTGTGTGTGCCCATTTTACCACAGCGGACCAAAGGGCCGGTTTGATAAATGGCTTAAATAATGAGGTGTCCCAGGAGCTCTCAAGTTAACTACAGAGTACGACTGCTGTGTTAAAGATTCAGATGTACACACACACACAACCTGAATACCTTAAAGTCACAATCTAGTATTGAAATTATCGGTTAGATGACCACACACAAATTATATCAGCATAAAAGAAATACATAAAGTACTGCATTAAACTGTGTTATTATTATTAGAGACATTTGATAATAATAATTTAATCATATTTTAATATTTTCATGTGAGAGAATTATTTACTTTGTCAAATTTTAACATTAATATTAGAGATGCAACATTTAGTATAAGCATTATTAGTCAACTGAGAGAAAACTGCCAAGTGTTTTGATAAGCTATTAATCCTTTCAGTTGTTTATGGAGGAAGTCGAAAAAGTCAACTAATCACTTCTTAAAGAAAATAATCTTCAATCAATCAATCAATCAATCAATCAATCGCCTCTCACATGTCCTTAGATCTACAAAATCTACTCAGAAAACAATGTTTGTTTTTGTTTTTTTCTAATTATGATGGTGTCATCATGCTGAATTTTTATTTTTTATTTCCACTTCAAGAGGTCTACTTGATGCAAGTAATATCACCTAAGAAATAAATAATTAACGAGAAAGTACTTGGAGAGTGCAAGGCTGAACATTCTGTGGAATTACAAGCAAAAATGTTGAAATCAGAACCACCACCGAAAATCCGATCAATTCTGCCTTAGGCCATTTCAAACAAACTAACCCTAACTAACAAAAACAAAACCTCCGTGGAGGTAAGTATAACAGCAGGCACCTCATCAGATGTATTTCACATTTGGGAGATACGTTAAATAAGGTTAAATTTGGACACATGACACGGCCAATATTAAAAAAAGTTTAAATAACCGTCAAACAGCCGCCTGCACAGCAGCGTGAAACTCAACTCACACAGAATAAAACGAGAAACAGTTGGACAAATGAGCGAGTTTGAGAAAAGTAAGCAAGTCACAACGCCCCCAGTTCCCTTTGGAGTACAAACCAAAGCAGAAGTACTGCTGTAGGAGGCTGAGCAGTGAACGTACAACAGAAAAACAGATTTTAAAAATCAGCAGTGTGCAATAAAGTCACACGGACGCAAAAACACATTTGCAGTGATTATCTTAACTGCACACTCCGAGATGAAATAAATCCATTTGTATCTAAGTTTTATGTCAAGTACTTCAGCAGAAACGCTGGAACTCCAGCTCGGGCAAAGCAGTGATTAAATGAACAGTTTAGAATTTGTGCTCCAGTATTTTTATAATTCATCATCTGACAAATAGGGTCTACTATTATTAATAATATTGTAACATAGCAGTGGCATGGAAATGAATCAATGACTGAGTAAAATAGTGAAATATTCATGAGGAAACTTCCACAATTTTGGGTAATTTTACTGGGTAAATTAATTGTTTGATTGATTAAATAATAAATAATCTTTAAAGTAATCGCTAAAGTCATAATAATCAATGATTGGATTAATCAATACAAAACTAATTAAATAGGGTGCTGCCATGTAGGCAGGTCAATCCTCGCCCTCTGGTTTCACCTAAAACACCTTCACCTCATTTGAATTTTAATGTTTTGATGTAAAGGAGATTGGATGAGGCCAAATGATGGCCAAAATTAATATTTCATCCATAATATTCTTCAACTAATATGTTTTTACCAAAGTTACAGTAGGTTTAATAATTTTTCCCTCACATACGTTATAATCTTTTCATGGGTTTCTAACAGGGAAGAATGCTGCAGAATATTCAGAGCAAGCTCAACCGTTAGCATAGAATTATTGGTGCGAAATAATGGCTGTGCGACGTTACGGCGGAATGTCCACATCTTAGAAAAAAAACACCATTTTTGGCTTGTGAGACCTTTTGTGGTTGCATGACAGTTTCATCTGGTCAAAAACAGATCTTCTAAACGCTGATCCATCCGTGGATCTCTAAAATCTGTAGCTTTTGATACTAAGAGCTGCTAAAAGTAAACAACGCTCTCTCTTTCTTCAGCCTTTGTTCATCTGCTTCCTCATTGTGCGAGATGACTCAAAGTTGTGTTCAACATAAATGTTTGCCTTTCACTCTCACCTGACACCATCCGAAATCACGGGCAGACATTCAGCTGAATGTATCACGGCAGCACAGAAGCGGCTTATCTCGAATGTGGTAATGACTTTCAATGTTGCAGCACATGTAGAACCTTTAAATAGCCGCATATGTTGTGTTTCTGCGAGCAAAGACAGTCAGGTTCAATTCTGCACCGGCACATCAGAGGAAAGAAAGGAGAAACAGTAGCAGACATAATGACCTACGGAGAGCGGAGAGGAGCAGCAGCGTGGGTAGGGCTTCAGCACCCGGCGCAGGGTACAGACCCTGCATGAATATCAAAAAGCTCCCTCCCTTTGACCTTGAGATTAATATTTAAAAGCTGGCTACAGTCTGTACACACACATACAGGCATCTGCGCGTGCACGTACACACAGCGTTGGCTGTGCCCCGCGGCCAGCAGTGCACTGAAGTCTTCCTCATTAACTGCCTGCTCTTTTCTCATTCTTGTATCTATAAATACTGTATAAAGCAAAAGCTGATTATGCTCTATATGTTACAGTGCACACGGATGAGTGACGTGATGTATAGAAATTAAAAACTTGTTTGAAGGTATTGGGTGTTTACGCTCACTTCTATGCCCGATATCAGTGGATGAAACAAAAACTGACCTGAAAAGAGAGAGAGGGAAAAAAAAACTGAATATAACTCTGTGACCCCTTTAAAAAAAACTGTTGGCAATAATATCAACAGACATTCTGGTAGTAATGCAAAAACGCTTGTTCTTTGAACCTATTCGACGGTGAGTTTCGGGTTTATTATTTGACTGAATTTTTGAAAGAATCATCTCTGGGTTTTGACGATGTGAAACCCAACAGCAGCTGAAAGGAAACAGTTAACAAAAATTAACTCATCTAAAAAATTTGCACAGAGTTTAGTCATTTTAATGTTTCCTTTATCAAACCTTGCTCTGCTGTCCTTTTGATTATTTCTTACTTTGAGTCTCTCTGAAACACATATCGTTTGCCTCTCTGCTCTGACATAATGAGTTTGTCTGATTCTATAGCAGATTCAAATAGAGCTAAATATGTTAAAATGTTAAACTCACTCAAAGAAAAGGAAAAATATTAAGACTTATTGCCTTGACTCTTTAGCCCTTATTACAATGTTCACATTAATGAAAAAATACATTATAGACCCTGGATCAGTACAATGTGATACTTGACTGACTCTCATGCTTCACATCCATCCAGTTTCATTTCATAGCCACAGAAACAAAAATAGCATGTATCTCTTTGCGTAATGAGAGAGGTGGAGAGGTATCTATGGAAATGTAAAACAGGGAATGTAGAAAAATTAGCAGACAGTTCCCATCAAGCTGTTTGCACTGCGAGGCCATCTGAGAGACGCTGCAGCTCAGAGTGGATTCATTTAAATCAAATCAGAGCATTTGCTGCTGTTGTCAGGATAAAATGTGTGCCTGTTCGGGGTCTGAAATAAAGGAAATAGAACGTGTACTGTTTCTGTGTCACAGATTTTCCCTTCCTTTAAAGCGTTACCATTTTGAAATGCGTCAGATAGCAGCAAGAAACGAAGGATCAGGTATCAGTACTTTTGATATGATACCACATCATTCATAGTCAATTTACATAAATAAAAACAGTCTAATCAGTCAAATCAGCTCTTCTTCAGTGCTATAAAACAGCACTGACACTGTCGATTATTGTTTAGGGCAGGAGAGAAGAAGTCATTTTCGGTAGTGCTAACAAAGAAAGTGGCAGAGAACTGAAGTTTTATACTATTACTGTTATTTGCATAGTCACATTTCTTAATTTTTAAAGTATAAAACTGACCATATGTCCGTCCCATCCGCTGGTGGTCAAAGACAACGGGTGGCTGCTGGTTATCATTGGCCCAGTGCGAACCTACGAGGGACAATCACTGTGTCCTATGTTTTAAAATGATGTTTCAGGGAGAGGCCCAAGTGTTTCAAAATTCAACACCAGCAGAGCTACAGAGCATGCTGAGTTCACCGAGGCAAAGGAGGAAAGTACGAACCGCAGCAGCTCACCTTTGGAAACCACATGATAAATGAAACAAAGACAGCCCGGAAAGAGTTAGAAATGTATTATCTACGAAGATGTTGGAGTTCAGTTTGCCGGGGTGTAAATACGTGTTGGAAACAGTCCTTCCTGAACTATGATATACTATATTTAAAGTGGCTATTGCACAACAGTTCTATACTATTACTGTATATGGTAAAGTTCTAACATGTTATTTTATTGTAAATTCTTATATTTTATTTTAAGGAACTGTTATTTATTCCTAGAATTACATGTGTTATTGCTCAGTTATGACTCACAGTCAAATGGATAAAAAAAGAAAGTTTTATGCCATTAATTGTCTGTACCATATGTATTTGTTCATATCTACACATGGGTAGTAATATACAGTTCTTATACAGATTTTGTTCTCATGCAGTTGGTTGTTGTGAAACTATTATTGCCACTGCAGCTTTAACTAAGAGTGTTACTGTGCACTTCCAAAGTGACAACTGATCACAAGACTTTGCGAGACAGCGAATGTTACAGACATCGTGACGTGTACGCTCAAGCATCCTATAGCTGTGGTCACTGCTGTCTTTGATATTTCACGTCACTTCTCTAAGTCCCCCGCCCTCATCTTACTCCCTCTCCCATTCAGGTTGGTGTGGGAGCAACACACAACCAAAACACACACGTAATAATAATCAGAAATCCCCAGCCATGCGCAAAACACACACATCACTGCCTGCAGCGCTTTCTTCCACCCAGCGCGCTCCAACCCACTTCTGTCCACCGCTGTGAAGGATGCAAACAAACACACAAACAAAGAAAGTGGTGAGCAGACGTGACGTTTGAAGCTTGGCTTTTGTTTCATCTGCTTTTTCTCTTCTGTTGGTCTGCATTAAGGGCTGTGTGTGAGGCCTCGGTGAAGCACGCTCCTGTACGGAGAGGAGATGGGGAGGCAACCTCACTGCCAGAGCGGGTTTATTTTTCCCAACGTCTGATCAAAGCCTCTGTGCATGTGTGTGTATGCGTGTGCGTGTGTGTGTGTGTGGGGGACAGATGGTGACAGTTGTGTGGACAACAGTGATTGTTGGGATTGAACAATTCAAGATTCTGACTTTGGGCAGATGGGTTAATGTTGATGATATCATACTGTTACTGTAAGAGTATTGCAATGTTTATAACATATATGGATGTAAATCAAACAATCACTGCCACATAAGTTTAACTTCCTGTTGCCAGTAGGCAGCGCTATCCTATCAGCCTATCAGCGACTGCTGTGATGTGGATGTGCTCAGGGTCAGACTTTAAAGAAACATTACGTTTGGAGCACATTAGACAATGTATATTGAACTTACAAAGGCTTCCTCTTTCATGGCAAATAAATTGCTGCAATGGTGATGACCTTCAATGAAAACTCACAAAATTCACCATACAGCTAGGTCCGAAAGTATTGAGACAATGATGCCGTTTTTATCATTTTGCCTGCACACAGCAACACAATGGATTTGAAATAAAACAACCACAATGTAATTGAAGTGCAGACTTTCAGCTTTAAAAATATGGTATTTACCATTTAGGAATTACAGCCATTTTATGCAGAGTACCTCCATTTTGAGTGGCTCAAAAGAATTTGGAGAAACTAACATAATTGTAAACATAACCTTAGTTTTCAATACTTGGATAAAAATGCTTTGCAGTCAGTGACTGCCTGAAGTCTGGAGCCCATGAACATCAAAAATTCCCCCGTGGAGATGCTGTGCTGGCCTTCCCTTCAGCCACCTTCAGTTTCTGCTTTTTTGTTGGTCTTTTTGCCTTCAGTTTTATCTTTAGTAACTAAAAAGCTGCTCTACTGGGTTGATATCAGATAACTGACTTGAGTTGCTTTCACAGTATGTTGAGGGTCATTATGCATCTGCACTATGAAGCACTATCCAATCAGTTTTGGCAGAATGTGAGCAGAGAGCATAGTCCAATACACCTCAGAATTCATCTTGCTGTGGCCGACTGTGCTGTGTTGTGATCATTGGCATGTAGGACAATTGTCAATCGTACCGTTTCACCTTTCCTGGAGAAGCATCAAACATTCAAATCAAATCAAATTTTATTTGTATAGCCCAAAATCACAATTTACACATTATCTCACTGGGCTTTGACAAACTGTACAGATGTGACATCCATGAGTCCCAGAGTCTGTGGATTCTATGAGTCCGGATGTATGGAAAGTCTAGTGATCCAGACGCAGGTGGACTTTGTTGGTCCAGGAGTCATTGTACTCCATGTAGGAAGATCTGGGTGTTGCTGAGTCCAAGAGTATGTAGAATCTGTAAATCCAGGGATATGTGAAGTGTAGTGGTCCTGAAGCAGGTGTAGTCTATTGATCCAGAAGCCATTTTGATCTGTGGGTCCCGATTTGCACTTGGAAATCCAGCCTAGGATCCAAGTCACAGGATCCAAGTCACAGGATCTCCTTTCCTAATGTGGCCAGGGGGCATCAGGCAGGACCACAGCAGCACCTCCCACCGCGACCTAGAAAAACCTGCAGGATGGTAAAGCACAACGACTCCGGGGAAGAAGTAAAGTTAGTGTAAGGATATGGACATTTACAGGAGCAGAGAAGGAGTCGGAGTCAGAGGGGGGAGAGAAGAAAGCTCAGTGAATCATGGAGTGTCCCCCCAGCAACCTAAGCCTATAGCAGCATAACTAAGGGCTAGATAGGCCAGCCTTAACTATAAGCTTTATCAAAAAGGAAGGTTTTAAGCCTACTCTTAAAATCAGAGAGTGTGTCTGCCTCCCGTACCAAGACTGGAAGATAGTTCCACAGGAGAGGAGCTTGATAGCTGAAAGCTCTGCCTCCCATTCTACTTTTGGAAATTCTTGGGATCACCAATAACCCTGCATCCTGGGAGCGTAAGGTTCTGGATGGGCGATAGGGTACTATGAGCTGTTCAAGATAAGATGGTGACTGACCATGAATAGCTTTGTAGGTGAGAACAAGGATTTTAAATTCTATTCTAAATTAACCGGGGAGCCAGTGCAGAGAAGCCAGTATGGGGGAAATATGGTCTCTGATATTAGTTCTAGTCAGTACACGCGCTGCTGCATTTTGGATTAACTGAAGAGTTTTTAAAATTTTGTTAGGGCAACCTGAAAATAAAGAATTACAGTAGTCCAGCCTGGAAGTAACAAACGCATGAACTAGTTTTTCTGCATCTTGTTGAGACAGGATGTGCCGGATTTTAGCAATGTTACGGAGGTGAAAGAAGGCGGTCCTTGAAATCTGTTTAACATGTGATTTAAAAGACAGCTCCTGGTCAAAGATAACACCCAGGTTTCTGACAGTGGTGCTGGAGGCCAAGGCAATGCCATCCAGATTAACTATGTTGCTGGATAATGAGTCTCTAATGTGTTTGGGGCCCAGCACAATGACTTCAGTTTTGTCAGAGTTTAACATTAAAAAGTTATGAAACATCCAGTTTTTAATGTCCTTAAGACATGACTGTAGATTAGCTAACTGATGGGTTTCATCTGGCTTCATTGATAAGTATAGTTGTGTGTCATCTGCATAACAGTGAAAATGTATGGAGTGCTTTCTAATAATTTTACCTACAGGAAGCATATATAGAGTAAATAGTAATGGTCCAAGCACAGAACCTTGTGGGACTCCATGACTAACCTTGTCATATCTTGATGATTCATCATTAACATGAACAAAATTATATCTATCAGATAGGTAGGACTTAAACCATCTTAGAGCAGATCCTTTAATGCCAATTTGGTGTTCCATCCTCTGTAGTAAGATGTGATGATCGATAGTGTCAAAAGCTGCACTAAGATCTAATAAGACTAGTATAGAGATAAGTCCCGCATCAGATGCAGTGAGGAGGTCATTTGTAACTTTTACCAATGCCGTTTCTGTGCTGTGATGCTTTCTAAAACCTGACTGAAACTCTTCAAATAGACTATTATACTGAAGAAAGCCACATAGTTGTTTCGCTACTGCTTTCTCTAGAATCTTTGAAAGAAAGGGGAGGTTGGATATTGGTCTATAGTTGGCTAAAACTTCTGGGTCTAGGGTAGGTTTTTTTAGGAGCGGTTTAATTACAGCTACTTTAAATGACTGGGGCACATAACCTGTTACAAGGGATAGATTGATAATGTTTAGTAGTGGATTTCTAATTAGGGGTAAAACCTCTTTGAGCAACCTAGTAGGTATGGGGTCTAGTATACAGGTTGATGATTTAGATGAAGATAATGTTGTCGTTAGTTCCTTAAGGTCAATTGGATGGAAGCTTTCCAAACACACATCAGGACTAATAACAGCCTCTATAATTCCTGTTGCTGAACTGGAATCTGTGGAGTGTAGGATATTTTCTCTGATAAGTCTAATTTTATTATTGAAGAAGTTCATAAAATCATTACAGGTGAGGGCTCTAGGAATGCATGGTTCAATAGAATGATGGCTCTCAGTCAGCCTGGCTACAGTGCTGAAAAGGATCCTGGGCTTATTCTTGTTTTCTTCTATCAACGCTGAATAGTAGTCTTTTCTTGCTCGGCGAAGGGCCTTCCTGTATACTTTAAGGCTATCCTGCCAGGCCATGTGTGGCTCTTCCAGTTTAGTGGAACGCCATTTCTTTTCAAGTTTATGAGTTTTCTGTTTTAACTTGCGAGTGTTAAGATTATACCACGGAGCTAGTCTCTTTACTGGTTTTGTTTTCTTTTTAACTGGGGCAATGGAATCGAGTGAAGCACGTAGAGAGCCGGCAGTGAAATCGGCAAGGTGATCAAGCTGGGAGGGGCTAAATTTAAGATATGACTCCTCTGTTATTTTGGGATATGGCACTGAAATTAATGCAGAGGGAATAATTTCTTTAAAATTTTCAACAGTGTCCTCAGATATGCATCTGCTATAATAACTAGTGACTCTTGGTTTATAGTTGATGAGCAGAAATTCAAATGTTAGAAGATAATGATCTGATAAAAGCAGATTTTGCGCAGAGACATTTAAATGCTCAATTTCAATGCCATATGTCAGAACAAGATCAAGGGTGTGATTAAAAGTGTGTGTTGATTCTTGTACACACTGACAGAAGCCGAATGAATCTAATAGTGAGAGAAATGCCGTACCAAGGCTGTCGTTTTCAATGTCTACATGGATATTAAAGTCACCTACAATAATGACTTTATCTGTTTTGAGGACCAAAGCTGAGAGAAACTCTGAAAATTCAGATAAAAATTCAGTGTAGGGTCCAGGTGCTCGATACACTATAACAAACATAATTGGAGTTTTCATGGTTGGATCGGAAATGCTAAGAATGAGATTTTCAAATGAACTAAATTTTTGTTTGGGCTTAGGGTTTATTAATAGGGCAGAATTGAAAATGGCTGCAACTCCACCACCTCTGCCAGTGTCTCTGGGAATGTGTGTGTTAATGTGACTGGGAGGAGTGGATTCATTAAGACTTACATATTCGTCTTGGCACAGCCAAGTTTCAGTAAGGCAGAATAAATCAATATTGTTATCTGATATAAGCTCATTTATTAATACACCTTTAGATGATAGGGATCTGATATTCAAGAGTCCACATTTAAGTCTCTTTACTTTGTAAACTGCCTCATTAGTGGTGTTGATTTTTATTAAGTTCCTATGTGAACTCTTATTTGATTTAGTGAATTTAGTGAATTTATGTGGACGGGGGACAGACACAGTCTCTATGGGGTTGTAGGTGGATGACTCTAAAGGAAGCGCAGAGAAGCGTGTAAGACTGCAACTCTGCTTCCTGGCCTCAACTCTGAATTGTCAATTTGGCTGACTAATAAATCTGGCCATATTTCTAGAAATGAGAGCAGCTCCATCCCAAGTAGGATGGATGCCGTCTCTCCTCATTAGACCAGGTCTTCCCCAGAAAGTTTGCCAATTATCAATGAAACCCACGTCGTTTGCTGGACACCACCTCGACAGCCAGCGGTTGAACGACGACATGCGGCTAAACATATCGTCACTGGTCAGGTTAGGCAGGGGACCAGAGAAAACTACGGAGTCCGACAGTGTTTTGGCAAAAGCACACACCGACTCAACATTAACTTTAGTGACTTCCGACCGGCGTAGCCGAACGTCATTACCGCCGACATGAATTACAATCTTACTGTATTTACGTTTACTTTTTGCCAGCAGCTTTAAATTTGATTCCACGTCGCCCGCTCCTAGCTAGCAAAGCTACTGGTTTGGTTTGCAAGGTGCGGATCGTAGCCTCCAAATCACTAAGCCTCGCCTCCAACGCAGCAAATAAACTACACTTAGTACAGGTACCATTATCACTAAATGAGGCAGAGGAATAACTAAACATGTGACACACTGAGCAAGAGAGAGGAGAACGAGAGGGAGAAACCATTGCTGTGCGCCAGGTACAATACCTGAGTTGGTTAGCACCACACAGAACGGTTGGAAGAGTAGCGATAAATTCACTAAAATGAGAGCGGGCTAAAGGGTGCTTAAGTACAGGGTTTACACTTTCAATACACAGCAGTTAAACAATTAATGTCGTTAAAACCCTCTCAGATAGTTAGCAAGGTACAGCAAGACGACCAGACACAAACAACAGGAAGTGACGCAATATGCAAAGGAAGTCCGATAAGAGAAGAGAACATTGCCTCCCATTCGCCACCCTACCACAAACACTTAAGCTTTTAAAGATTTTTCATTATCATCTCCTTCAGATAGAACTGACCCAATCTGAATTCACTGGCATTAAAGCTGTAAGAGATTTCTAAAAAAAAAAATACAAAACGTGAAAAATCTAAAACAATGCCTCATAATGGCCAACTTCCTGTTGGGTTTAGGCCACGACTTCACAAGCCTTTATTCTTTTTCTGGGTCTGACACGCATGTTCCTGATGCATTGGTGGCACATGAAAACAGCCATTGAGGCAGCTGTGAAAATGGCATGATACAGCCATTTTCTATTTTTTCAGACCTTTTCTATGTTTTTCTTAGCTCTATCAGATGTTTCACTGACTAAATACATAAATTAGATACTGTTGTAACAGTTGTTGACATTCTAGCTAAAATATGTTAATGACTAAAGACAAAAACTGAGCACTGTGGTATTGATTGTTGACCTTAGTAATCTTTTTGCGCTGAACCGAAATTTTGCTCTCTTGTTCACTAAATAGTTTGTTAATTGTTTTTTTTGTGGTGTTATTTGCTTACTTGTGTAGACCCCATGAAGAACAGCTTCTACCTTTGTATTTGCACATGGGGATCCAAACAAATAAATAAATAAAAAAAAATTTGACTAGCTCCAGACCAAACTCAATGGAACATGGACATTTCTACCACCAATAACAGTTTCAAGTTTTCTGAGCATTCTAAAGGCCCTGGAATTTTGATCGGGGGGAAATAATTCACCAAATTTGCAATGCAGCCCTTGCAAGTTTTGCACTTGGTCCCTGAATGTTTACATAAATAAAGCACTAAATTGAACCAGTGAACCAGGTATGAAATTGGAGACTTAATCAGGACCCTTTTCTCTCTATAACATTCAAAAAAAATTTTTACCATGACAGTTTTCAAAAAAACAAAAAAACCAAGTGCTAACTTTTTGATTTATCTAATGATTTAAAGATATTTTAGTGGTATTTGTTACAGCAAAGCAAACTCACAACTGCAGCGTAGTCAGTGACTCACAGCAGCTAACACTGTCAGCAGGACTAATTGCAAAGAAAGCATTTGATTAAATTTGGGGACATTATTTCCTCCATTATTCCAACTGCAAACACTGTAATCACTTTACAAATGAATTTGTGTGCAATATTCTTGTCTAAATTTCAAATAAAACTGTCATTTAATCGATTACAATATAAAACTAAAGAGTGCAAACCTCTAAGATGGCCAGATGCACCATACCGTATATCACAATAATGAAAAAATAATTAAAAAAAATAATCCTGAATCAGCATCCTGATCCAGATCTCTCTGAAATGGAATCACCTGTTCCCTCATAAATGTCTGAGCATCATGTTTTGAGGTATCCTGTTCACATATAGAAAGAATCAACAGTAAAAACACAACCTCCTTGGCAGCGATACTAAAATGTGGCTTTATGTTCTAAGATAATGTTTGTCAGCGATTTGAAAATTTGCACTCCTGCAAATTCGAGCCTGGCTGATAGATGGTCAGAGGGTGAATCAAAATCACACACACACTAAATTATTTAATATTTATGTTTTGTGCATCATTTATTACACACTGTCTTTTAAAGGTTCCAATGGGTTTGCGTTTGATTATTATGACCTCATGTCAGTTTTAAAATATCTTTTATCTGTGATAGTTATCAAATATTCAGCTCAGTAATGCAGAATTAAGAATAAATATCAGTGAAATGTTGATTATATGTGCATCTCTATACAACATTTACTGTTTAATTCTGGTGATATACGGTTCTGTAACATATGTCCAAAGGCTCCTGTATGTATCAAAGGTAAAGAGGAGGCATAAGACACAGTGTTGACATGTCACACATACAACGTGATACTACAAAGCTTCTCCCTCTCATTTCATCCCTCCCTATATCTCTTCACTCCCTTTTTGTCTTATCATTCCTTCGGGTGCTCAAACACCTCCTCCTGCTATCTGTCCTCCTCCTCCTCCTTATCCACCTCCTTCTCATCTTCTATGTCTCTCTCAGACATGTGATATCTCTTAGTATCTACTGCTCACTTCCTGTTCCTTTCTGTTCCTTCAGCTTTAAGAACATCTCCACTCCATCGTTCCATTTTGGTATCCTCCACTCCCTACATCTCCTCCTAGCATATATGAACACATCCCTCGTCCCCACTCCCTATATTTATCTCTTCCTTATCTGGATCTTTCTCTCCTTTTCTCCATGCAGGCCTATCAGTGTTTATCTGCTCCCTCTCTCTCTCTCTCCTGGTCTCTGTTGGCTCAGCTCTCATGAGGGAGGGATGAGCCAGAAATGGTAAATTGTTTATATCTGACAGCTCAGTGGCCGCACTAAGCACCACCCCGTCTCCATACTAAAACCAGATGAAGGGAGTGAAGCAAAGGAATGGAAAAGAAAACAAATAAACAAACAAACAAAAAAAAACCCAGAGTCATATTCATCACGGTAATTGTGTGGCTGCTTATGGTACGCGAGCGACCGGGTGCTGATGAGGGATGGCGCTGCTCACCGGCCTCCCCAGCATCCATGAATCACAGCCAGAGTCGCTGTAGCAATTAAGTGATTTGATTTCTGCTCTAGCCTCCTGTCATCCTTTAAACCGGTCCCCTTTTTGTGACCACACGCACACACAAAGACACAACAACACAGACAACCAGAAGAAGAGTTCTCCTTTACAAGCAGTGCACACGCGGAAGGACAAACAAACAGAACACACAGACCTGCTGCGCACAGAAACCCAAAAACATATATATAATCCAGACGTACGTATATACAAAACATGTCTAATAAAACACACATTTCATTTTAGTTTGTGTTTAAATCGGTCAGACATGTGTCCAGCTCCATGTTTTAGGATCCTGCGACACGTAAACACATAAACACAGCCGGGACAAAGGGATCTGCAGCGATGCAGCACAGATAATCTGAGATCACCTCTGACTAATAAACTGCTACAGCCATGCAGACTGATTACAGCAGCCCTGCATCACAGGCGATTCACCGTAAAACCTTATCTTCCGTGTGGCTGAATGTAGCTGAAGGTGATACAGGAAACTGGCTTCTTATTTTCAGATGCTACAAAAGGCATCACAAAGCACTGTGAGCTACAGTTTCTGGAAATAAGACGCCCCGTTTAACTAAAACAAGCAAAGATAACTTTCTAATTAGCAAGCAGGCAAGTGCAAATACCAGTCGTACTAGCTCAGAGGCAGTAAGTAGGAAAGCAGCGTAAGTAAGGAGTGATACAGTGATACATTTTTTATCTTATTCCCCAAAATGCACCAATAGCCATCAATACATTAAGCTGTCTGAAACAAAAAGAAAGAAATCTGGTGTCTGTGGCCCTGGCAGGACTGTGACAAACACAGCATTTCCTTTCATTCAGACCGAATGAAATGACGGGTGCAAAACTGGGTAAACTGCTAATAAAGATATGAAAATGTTCTTTCTCATTCCGGAATGACAGAGAGAAAACCGAGGCTGAATTTCAGCGTGCAGCTGTTCCTAAAGTAGCAAAAGAGAGACTGAAGAAGGCTACGGCCAAAATAAGCAGACAGCGCACAAAGCTGTACGAGAATCAACACAGGCCCGGCTCTGAGCGGCAGTGGAAGCTGCTGGAGTTTAAGGGGCTAAAAAGCAACGCCGAGGTCGCCAAGTTTTTGTTGGACGGGTATGAGCAGATTTTATTTTCATTATACATTTACTGGACTATGCATCTGTGCTGCTAGGTCTGCTTGGCTGGACGTAGTCTACGCAAAGATAATACAGTCACTCTTCTGACGGCAGGTAGGCGATGCACATTCAGGAGTTTACAGGGGAGTGGCTTTGGATGAAGGAGGTGACCTTCTTTCAGTTGGATACATTCAAAATTTAGCCTGCTCAAGCAAGCTCGCAAATATTACCAACCCTACTTTTAAGTGTTGCACTGATAGAAAGGGTTTTTTTGTTTGAGTGAGAACAAAAAGAAATTATTAAATAATGGTCAGCGCAGCCTCTTGATGAAGTGTCAGAATACGTCAGTGTCATTTGACTATCACATGTTAACTCTGATGATGTCACATGCAACCGGAGTGTGTTTTACACTTCAACCTTCCAGTTAGGGTTAAGCTCCAGAAACATGGATCCAATAATTCCTATAATTATTTTTATTAGATCTTGCAGAGTAGGGTGTGACGATACATTCGGCGCTACACGAAACTGGGGTCACAAGAACGGGATGATATTTTGACATTACTTTTAAGAGAACTTCAATGACAAAATATATGACTGGAAAAATAGCTTTATGTGACTGAGTCAAAAGCACTGCAGGTTCATTTTGAAACAAAATTCCTTTAACCAAATTCCCATAAATCTGCATTGAAATTTAAACCAATCTGTACTGATCATGTAATGTCCACAGCTTTTCAAATTATTATCCATTATTTTATGACCATTTTATCATATTTTGCTGATAAAACTACTTCTGGTTCTGTAGGTGTCTTTGCATTGTGCTCGTGTTAGCTGCGGTGTTGGCCAATGTTTTCTTACACTGCTTAAATACAAAAGCACACCCACATTATGCTGGCTGCAGCCTGATAGGTTTCTTCTTCTTATTGTGGGTTCCCGGCAGACTAGATGCAGCGAATGCGTCCTGCTGCCTCCCACAGATCATAAATAAAAGTTCTGATGGGCCTCTGCGTCACATGAAAAATGTTCATGTCAACGAGAAATATCGTCACGTTTTAATATGACAAGCTCTCGTCACACCCCTACTTCTAAGAATATATTGAATTTGAAACAATGATAAACCACACTGTATTTCCACCATATTTGGAGCTGACGAGGATGCCTCTTCTCAGGTTTGAATTACATTAAACTTGCTTCCATTAGGACATTAAGTGCAACAATGGCCACCAGGGAGGTTTGTTTGTGTAAGCCACCTGCAAGCTCTTCAACTACTTTCTTTGACGAACTAAAAAATTCTATTGAGTATTACTATCTGTTCATTTGTGCGTCTGGAGCAAACATATTAGAACAATTAGCCTCCTACATGCTGCAGCTCAAGACTATATTTAAACACTGTGGTCTATGAGAAATGTGGCTGGTTTAACATTGTTTAGCATGGGGGGGGTGGCTTGCTTAATGGGACTTGGCTAAGCATATGTAATTAAGAGCAGGGGTAAGTGGTGAGTTGCAGAGAGCAGTGTGTGTGTGTGTGTGTAATATGGTAGCAGCATCAGGCCATGATGGAGTGCTTTGTGGAGCCAAACACCCATTCAGCAAGCTGTGTGCCCATTAATCCTGCCAAACTCCACTTGTTACATGCACACACAGGAAATCATGAGGCTAGGTAAACAGGGAACTGCTGCGATCCATCACTGCCCGAGAGCGAATACAGGAGCACACCGATATGTAAGTGAACACACACACACACACACACACACACACACACACACACAGTGATGCAGTGTACATGAGAAATGATAAGTTTACACCCAAACACGTGGTAAAAAAAACCACAAACAGCACGAACCTGAAAAATGCGGATGCAATCTAAAACACGATCAAATTTTTATTTATCTCAGTGCAAACAAGTCTGTTTCTCTGTCTTATGCTTCGTGGACAAGATGCACATTAGGCAGTTTCAATATCAATCCGAGAATAGCTCCCCTCTGTACATTACACAGAAATCACATCCAGGGCGGGTGAAGGCCTGCACTTGCTATTAGTAGAAAGAAATACAGCCACAAAGCCTGGAAAGAAATCAATAGAGCTTGACCCCAGTTTGACCTCTCGTTGAATGGAGAACTTATGGTCCCACACTCGCCTTGGCACTTGCTTATTTGATGTGTGTTTTCCCGACAACGGCTCTCTGCTCTCCTTCCCTTCTCGTCTTCTTCTTTCCTCTTCCTCACTTGCTTCAATTGCTTTGTTTCCATCCCCTGTGTGCTTGCAAGAGCGCACTCACCCACACACACATATGCATGCACTCATTACATGACAAATGCAGATTGGGGCCAGTTACACAGCCCAGTGGTTAGATGCAATGTGAGAGCAGATTTGTTATATCTATACGCCTGCCTGCCCGGCTGGCTGCAGCATTTACTGAAGCCATCAGTGAAACGACGTTCCATACGTCTGACAGAGAGGGGAACAATACTATTTACACCAATTTAGTCTGGGGGGGAGGGGGGGGTCCAGTTAATGGCCAACTTTTTTTCTTCCCCTCTCCTCTTGTTTAAACAACTCATTTTTAAAATGGCCACCCTTCAGGAGGACGGATGAGACGCGCTCTCAGGGTGCTGCTCTCATGCTAATAAACTCCATTACAAGGCAACGACAAAGAAAACAAGTTAGAGCCTTCATAAACAGCACTTTAAGGTATTAGTTATATACTTCATATGACACTAAATCCATATGCAAACAGACCTGACATCACAAACAAAACAACGCAAACAGCAGAAAATGCTCATTTCATTTTGGTGGCGTATATATGTTAGAATTGCAGCTCTCACTGTTTTTTGTTCACGCTGCAGGGCTCACGTGGCTCAATGGAGGCAGCCTGGGAAACACGAGGCCTGACGAGGCCTGACAAGGTCAAAGGTCACAGGCCACCCAGGGGCCAATCAAAGGTCAGCGGTGCAGCAGGTTCAGGTTTGGGCTGGACATAAATAAAGGTCAGCCTGGCGAAGTCAGGTCAGCCAGAGGGCTCGTGGTCCGCTGGGGTTATTAAAAGGTGACAGGAAAATCAGGGTCTATTTTCCCACAGCCTAAAAACACCACGGGCACGGACATCACTGCAGCTGTGTCAAAATGCTCCAAGAATGAGGGTTGAAGGTTTTCCTATTAACTAAACAATGAATACTTCCAGGGAATATTACCTTTTTCATTTCATTCATTCACACTTTGTCGTTATTCATCTTACCTCCCGCTTCTGGATGAGACGCTAAAGGACGAGACAAAACGGCCGAAGAAATGGGATCTGCCTGGAACTGAACTCAGCGCGATCATCAACACGCCTGGGATGAGTCATGACTTTCAAATTGTCATTAAATGACAACCAAATTTTTTTTTTGTGAGCTTGTTGTTGTCTTTTCAAGTGTTTTCACTGGCTTCTAGTAATAATGCTGTCGGTGGTAACACAATGACATCATGCACCGGCAGAATCGTGTTGCTACCAGACCGCAGTAAAATGTGTATGTTTTGTTTACCGCAGAATAAAAGGTTTAATGTGTTGAGTGTCAATCCCAGGTCATGAAAAACTGACGTTAAGGTTTTTCTGATGTCATCAAATGCTGGCGATCTGGGTTGGCGAACAAACAGAAAAGCCGACCTAAAGCGCCAGCACTTGACGACACAAGAATAAGAGTCAACATCTTATCAATTGCTCTTTTAATGCACTTGGAACATTTCTGTGAGATCATCTGTGTGCTACTCTACAATGATTAGAAACACGCAAAAATGAATATAGATGCAAAAAAGTTCTCAGAAAATAAGCAAAAATGAGGCGGAGTGCAAACTTTGCAGATACAACTCAAATATCACACGTTCACAATGAACATTCACAGTCATCTGAGAGTGAAACCCCCCTCAGCTGATCAGCAATCAATGTCTAGCTTTGTCATCAGATGAAGTTGTTGATAGACAACGTGC
>KV751394.1:1151984-1177820 GCA_001698575.1 Mola mola
TGAGCTTAATCCACTGTGCTGCCTCTTATTTTGCCTTCACGTCAATAATTGTTGGTCGTTGACATAGAAATAATAACGCTAGCATGTTAATGGTCAGCACACGCACTGCTTATCATGCTAACCATCGTAATTTAACATGTTAGTATGGAAGAATTCCGACCACAAATAATAAACTTTATGTCAGAAGATTCAGAGCCAATATTGTGCTACATTTTTATCATGTGACCAAGTTCAAGAGCTTTAACTGAATCTTTCAAATGCCCTTTGTACAGTATTTTATTAATTGTCCGAGGTGGAGCAGTTTTCCAAAACATATGTTTTATTTTAATTCATCAGTGGGACAAGAACGTTGGAGTGTTTTTACTGTCGTCAGCATCAACGCAGAACTGACTCAGAAGCTGTCAATTAAATAATTAATGACGTTGCAGAAAAAAGGAAATGGAAAAGCAAATGTACATCTGTAGGCTGCTACTGCTGAAAAATTCTTCTTCTATAGTTGTTTAGTATCATTTAATATATTTATATACTGTCTTTGCAGAGAAAACAGTTTTATATTGTATGCTCTACTGTTCTGCATTTCCTCATTGTTTTTCTATTTTAACTACAGAGCAACATTATTAATGAAAATGTTTCATTGAGGAGCATCACACTTTCTATAAAAGCAGATTTCATTTTTGTAATGTCGTTTATGTATACTGCAATTAGATACTTATTTCCCATATCTGTTTTTGCCAATTCGTGTGATTTATAGACTTATTGTATAGATCTGGTTTTCATGTAACATTGATAGCAAGAATTTATTTCTCAGGTTTAAAAAAATGGGCCTTTTTGTATGTATGTATTGTGTGTCTTTTTGGGGGCCAAAACAAACCAGTTACACATAGGGCACCCAAACGGCCAGCAGCCGACCTGATATGATGAAAACTGCGCAAGACAAGAAAAATACCTGCCAGAAATTCTGTCGTTCGGGTGATAATTTTCCCCTGGAAGCTTGAGCAGATATTGATGGAAATATGACCGATTTCAATTAGGTTTGTCAGAACTCAAAACAAACCGTTTTTTATTACGTCTCCATATGAACGAAGAGATGTTGAATAATATCAATAATCCAGGACTGTCCAGGAACTTTAGCAACAAATAAAATAGGGGATTGGACAACCAATGAAACCTGTCGCCCCAATGGATCCTGTATTGTTTTTACTTTAGGCAACATCTCAAAATGCAACAGAAACAGTCAACCAATCGGAGGAAAGTGCTTTTGTCCAAAACAAAAAGGACTAAAAATGGTGACCATTTTTCTACACAGATGGACTTCAGTGACGTGGCACTAGCATGTCTCAATGATTTGATGTGTAGTCACATATTAACACTGTGAAAACAGTTTTTCTTATGTTGCATGTTAGGGACTTAAAGTAAAAAAAATAATCATAATATATTAAAATGTTGCGACTGCCTGATAGAAGCAAGCATCTTCTTACTTTCACTGCCATCACAAACAAGTGCCTAATAAAGAGCACAAAATAATGGAAAAAAGATCCCTGAACATTTACTCTTTTTTTTTTTTTTTAAATTTTCTCCCATTTTAACTTCTTACAGAAACAAAAATGACGCACTGAACATTTCCAACCTGTATCAATGCCTGAGTGACAGAAAACGCCGCTCTCCTCCCTCCTGCCCGGCCTATACAGCACAAATAGTCTTACAATGAAGCCAGTATGAATGGAGACCCGTCAGTCACAGGAAACCCATCCATCACCAGGCAATATAGAAATGATCGCCTCCTAGAATGAGCCGGTACACAGCCACACACACACACGCACACTTAGCGCACACACAGGTACTGTGAATAAAAGCACACAAACAATCAAACGCATGTATTAACAAAAATACACATATTCACACAGAAAATGCACATAAACATACACACAGCTCATCCAGTGCTGGCGCCCAGACTGTGGAAGTCATCAGGGACCTGTAAAGCATTACCCTCTCTGTGACTCGAGCCACTCCAGAAATAGCCCCTGTAATGTATTCTTACCGCCACCGTCTCTTTTGCACAATAGTGCCCTTAATAACACACTCCATTTCTGTTGGCATAAATAAGGGCTCCATTTCCATCTTATTTCATGCAAATGAGAGCGCCGGCGCCCAAACAGGTAGTGGGAGTAGCGTGTGAGTGGAGTGTGGAAGTGTATAGTCGCCGAGTGTAGTGGCATGATTGGGGACGAGCGCATTCAAATGAGCGCCGGAGAGACCCCACAGCGTGCCAACGACTCCCACGCTAGCCTGCCAACGGCGTGACAGACAACGTCACTTACAGGCCCGCAGCCTGCACAGGGTGCCATTACAGGGGGCAACACAAAAACCAATATTTATCCAGGCAAATAGTTCTCTAGAGAGAGATTAGTGATACACACGAGAGGGTTGTACTCCGGTAGTCGGCGCTGCTGCAGCCCACCACCACGGCATCTCTTTAAATTTGGTGATTTTATTGGTTTACTGTGTTTTGGAGAACAATGCATGAAGCAACCGGAGGGTCCAGGAGCTTCAGTCGCTCTCTGTTCTGTGCGTTTGTACTGCGTTTTTAATTTTTATAACATGCTTCGATTCACTTCTTCATCTCCTTTTCACAACCCTTCTCTCGTTTCTCTCGTTCTGAATGGGCACTCTGCTGCAATCCGGAGCAATCAGATTTTATTTTCTCTTTGATATTTTATCTTAACTCTAAACACTGTCCCACCTCTCTTCCAATTCATATTTACCTGATAGTGACTCAATAAAAAGCTATTCAACCTATTTAACACCCACTCTTGTGACGTTGTTAGACCGATGATGGACAGTTTGTTTTTAACGGATCAAAATTGTTGCAGCAGAGCCTCATATCATCGACTGGTCTTTCAGAAAGACATTCAGGTGTGTTATTCCACTGGCAGCTGGAGTCGCCAAGTGAAGAGCAGGTTACACAGATCTGACTTTCATTTTCAAGCTCATAGTTTTGAGCTCCGGCAGACTATAGGCTATATTATCGTCTGCCAAAAAGATCCAGGGCACCATCACCTGCCAAAGGACGGCTAATGACATGGGTCTAAAGGTAAGTAGCTAATCCTCAAAAGTGCAACTACTTGTCAGGTTGCTTGTATTTTGTCAAACAAGTCGGTAATGCTGGAGGAGATCGCTGGTTGTGGGTCAATAGACTTCTGCTTTTCCTCCAGGCGGCTAATCTCTGTCTCACTTAACAAGAGAATGTACAGACAGCAACAGGAAGACAGTCTCCTATTTAGTAATAAGACAAAGTGAAACAGGAGTTATCCAGATGTAATTTACTTCCACACTGTCACTCGACATTACCAACAACACGAAAGAGTGCTCAATAAAATTATGGTGCCTGGAATCATCCCAACAGCAGGTGATAGACCGTCTCTTTCAGAGACGGTCTACGACACACAGAGACATGTTCTTTTGGAAGTATGTACGGAAATAATTCACAGATGTCAGAATTTACCGAATCTTCATTTGGCAACATTCAGCAGCTGTTTGAACATGGAGTTTAAACTTGTTAGAAAACACAACATTGTATTGATGATAAACGTGCCGACTACTAATACAACGAACAGTAATTGATGTATAATATTTGTTGAGTGTGGAGAAACTAGTTAACTGGTTGAGAGACTCTCTATGTCAAATTCGTGACTATTTCAGCCCACAAATAAATCTGGCAGTTATCAAGTTTTTCCTCTTATGTAGAAAACACTTTTTTTCTGTTTGTCCAAGTGCTGATTATCTGTGATACTTCAGAAACAAACACAGCATGTTGTGTTTATGTCTGGTTTAAGTCACCAGTCTCTACTTTCTGCCTTTTGCAGTTATATTTCATTTTTTCCCCTATTCACTTTTCAGGATTCAGTTTATATTTCTATGTGTTATGTGGTTCTCCAAGTTCAAAACAAAATCATATTTTATTTTTCAAGAAGTAGAAAAAAAGAAGCCGGCAGCAACAACAGATTACTGCGGCAGCTCGTGTTGCAGAGTGCCGGTTTGTTACCTCAAACCTGTGGGAAAAACACATATGTTCTGCCGATGCGGAATTTAGGAACGGTTGAATTTCTCAGTTTCTTGTCTCCATTGCTGGAGTTTTCACTTTACTGTCAGTCACGCCGTGTGGGCGGTGTTCTGACAGCTTTTTCCTTGGGCTTTCTTCTGCTGATAAAGTTTCCTCTGACTTTCTTTTCCTACCCGAGTCCTCTGCTGTTCCAAACACATCGGAAGTGTAGGCAGACATGTAGGCATCACTCTCTGTGCTGAAGACAAACCTGGCATCAGACAAACGATGAGCCGCAGTCACCAAAACACAAATGTCAGAGAATTGACATCCGTTTATTTTGACATTTCTACTTTAGATCGACGGACCTGGAGCTGATCATTATTATGGAACCTGTTCAGGAAAAGGAAAGGTTAATATCTCTCTAACAATTTCTCCATCTCTCCCTCCCTCGTTTTCCCAGCTGAGGTCTGTGTGACTTACAGCAGGTCCACACTGCATTAGATTAAATCATAAATTACCCGCCCACCTCCATAGCTGCAAGCCCCCCTCCTTCCTCTATATCTCACTCTTCTCTCTCCCGTCCTCTCCCTATCTCAATCTCGCTCTCCCTTTATTCTCCTATATTCCATTCGCCATGTATTTCTCCTGCTCCCCAACTATTACTTCCCCCCAGCGCCAATCATTATTTCTTTCCCCCCCTCATTTCTCTGTCCTCTACATTATGAATGTCTTTCTGTTCGGAGGCCTGCTAAAGCCCGTTTGGACAGCAGGCCATGTGGGTGAATGCTTGTTCGTTATGCGTTGTTTGGTCTCACCGTTCTTGGAGTGGGTTGTTGCAGTTTGCTATAGATTTTCATGTTCCTGCAGGTGATGAAAAAAATAAAATCACCTGGATTAAAGGATCCATTGATGTCTGCAACACACTGAAGTCGCCTTCTTATCAAGTAGCCCGTTTCTTTATATCCTCAAATACCAGCAATATTATCGCTGCCGCAAAGCCGTCATGTAAGAGCGATAACTGTTTGGTGAAGGATCTTCTTTTTTGTTCTAAATTTTAATTCCATCATCTAAAATTCATTAGGTTTTCACTGCTACTTTCAGCCATGTCTCAAATGATCAGAAGATCATTGATTTGGGTGCAACTCCAAAAAGTCCAGCTTGTTTGACCGGTGTGAATCACAACTGCAGTGGTTCATGGTGGTGCGATGCGGAGGTTGAAATCTGACACAAATATACAGAAGCAGTTGGACAAAACGCAGGAGAACTCAGAAATCGTTGGGAAAATCTGTGACCACCTCCTCAAACGAGGATATCAGAGAGCCGCTGACCAGTGTCAGTAAGAGGCAAGAAGACACCTCATGATGACGTAAGGCCACGTGTGTGTCATATCACAGAGCTAATGGGGTAAGACCAGGGAGGGGGGACCATGCTTCAGCATAGTGACCTCTGGGTACTAACACTGTTTAGGCAGGGCTGATTATTAAATATATATTTTGTTTAAACATGAACAAACAAGCTAAACATGATTAAATCCACACACGTTCTACACTGCAATGCGAGTAGATCTCCTAGAATAGTTTCACATGTGGATATACAACTTAATTAGCAATATTGTCCCTTCAGTCTGGTGCACTACGAGACAAGTAATTTCGATTAGGCCGAACATTTGCATTACGTTTAGCAGTGGGGGTCCATTTTGGGAGCTCCCTGCCCTTCCATGCAGTATGGCACCATGGAAAGCCTAAAGCAGGGAATGGAAAACAGTGTAGGCGTCAATGAAAACAGAAATGACACTGATTAAGTCAGATATACAGTATAATTAAAAGGAGAACTGGGTTGGCGGGTGGCAAAGCATCTCACAGAGGAAGCAGTAAGATTGGGCAGGTCAAATCATTTTAATAATATTCATATAATAATAGGTATAATATTTGAATGTGAGCATGAGAATGAAAAATTAAAAAATCCGACTGAGAGCTGATAAGTTAACTTCTACAGTCAGGAAATTCAATAGACACTGGCTAGAAGCAGTAAATTCACATGACCTGACTTTGGCTGAAAGGAAAGACAAAAACCGCATCCATAGGAGCGGAGGAGGGCAGATCTCTGCCAGATTTGATGGTACAGTTGTAGAAATCCCTTCAAACAAGGTGGTTTGCAGGCAAGAGTGACACAAATGGAAACAGCCTCCATGAAGTGGCATCATTTTCCAGCTGTACTAACCTGTTAGAGCATCAGGTCATTGAGAGCTCTAAAGGGGGCAGGCAGACACCTCGATGAAGATGTAAACACTGAAGGGGTTTCTGGGTAATTACAGCTCGCAGAAACTCCCAGAGGACCCTCGCGCTCGCTTTCAAACTATTTGTGGAAGGATATCCCGCGACTCTGAGTTTTATTTGGCCTGTTTAGAAGTGCTATTTTTGATTTTATTTGCTGTGTTTTCTGATTTCCACGATTGCATCCCTGCCCCCAAGTGCAAACATTCATGTTAAGCCCCTACGTATGACGACAGACACACAGTGTCTGTTATTGTTTGCAGACTTACACAGATACAGGCTCGAAGGTTTAATGGAGAATCTTTGATAAAACAAAACATGTTCGTCCATTCGTCGACACACACCTTGGGCCGCCACTCTGCTGGAAAGGAAGGGGAATAAAATAAAGTCGTCCTGCCACTCTCAGCTCCCCCCCACCCCACTGTTCTCTGCCGTGGGAAATCAAATTTCCATGTGGCTCCCGTATCTGTTGCACAGTGAGGTGATTTATCAGGGATGCAAAGAGCATGCAGAAACAATCTTTATTACATCCATTTCCTGCTTGTCAGCCAGGATCATGTTGGCTGTTCATTAAAGGCGCAGCGCAGGTGAGGAGAATGCATCCCGATGCCTTGATAGATTGTCTGCTCCCCTGTGGTGACAGCAGCTGGATGGATTGAACAGTCGGGGGCGAGGAGGGAGGAAGAAAAGCGCTGACTCCGTCGCTGCCCCTGTCAGACACACTTTTATAGAGCCGGCCAGTGTCATTTCTCCAGAGCAGCCTCGCACGCATGCACACGCCGGCTGTGACACGCACTGGACGTCCGCCAGGACTCCCACTTCACGCGTGGACAGAGTCACACCGCAAACACACACAATTAGTTCTATACGCGTTTACGCACAGTGCAAAAGGACAGCTGAGAAGATGGAGGTTTTGTCTTATTAGCGCTCTGTAAAACACCGGAGTGACAATCACATTCAGAACAGTAGCTGCGTCACAACAGAAACACAAAATCATTTTTGTTACTTTTAATTCCAAAAAAAATCCCAGTGTTTCTGGGTGATAACTTTGTTTACTTTCACAAGAACTTTGCTGCTTCATAGAGATAATCATGAATAATCAACCTCATTATTTTGCGCATTTATTAGTTTGATCAAAGTAACCGCGTTCACTTGTTTATGTATGAAACAAATTATGGTCTGTTCATTTACGCCGCACTGTGAATATAATGTAGACCTACATAGTATGTAATAATATAGAAATCGCTAACATGTGAGCTAATTCTGTGACAAAAGTGAGTTAACTCTGATGAATCACTAGCATAGCAGTAGCACACCAGGCCAGATGTTGCATTCATTAATCACTTAAACGTCAAAGCTGCCTCTAAATCAATAAAGTCACATAACAACAGCAGTTTAGAAATTACTGTGGGTGTATATGGAAAGTTCATATTTTGCATGACTCATATTAAAAACTGCTGGAAAACTCTTATGAATGCAGACTACAAGGTCAAATCCCACAATAACAGAACTAAAGCCAACGCCACTAACTTCCTGTTTCATCAAATATCAACTGTCACGACAGGAAGATGACTGGATGATTGGACTTGTAGTTCTTGAAGACATTTCGCCTCTCATCCAAGAGGCTTCTTCTATTCTAAATACTGGGGACTCCCTATCAGAAATTTAGAACTGAAGAGCCCTCTTGAATGAGAGGCGAAACGTCTTCAAGAACTACAAGAAGTCCAGTTGCTTTCAGAAGAAACACCAAGACTCAAAATACAAATATTTTCCCTTGATGCAAGTCAAAGACGGATTAAATATCTGAGAACGTGGAGCAATCAACTTTCTGCCATTTTCCTTTGAAAAACAACTTTAACAGTTAAAGTTATAACAACAGATTCCAAATGATTTTATAAAGACTGATCGCTGCAGCAGTGCTTCATTTGTCGTTGATTTTAATGTGTTCAAAAACAATCTGACACAACCAAAAACCTGAAGAAGAAGAAATGTTGCCTGGAAATGTTGTGTAACTTTGATTGGCTGCAGCCAAACGACCGGCCTGCTGACACCACGGCGCTGCAGAGGGCGTCGGCGCCACAGGCTGCAGTCCATCCACAGCCTCGCAAGAAGGTGACCTCATCGTGTCTCGGTCAGCGGATGAATTTATTGCTTCGACTGATTACATTTACGATTAACGCTGGTTGGGTAGCCACATAAAAGATGGCGAACGTGATTTATTTAATGGAAACTATACCTGGCGTACTCTAATCAATGAAAATAAATGGACTGTCAACAACAGATCCGGTGGAGGAGCTACAGGTGCTCAGCGATGCGCCACCGCAAAAAAAGAAGATATTTATCCTGAACACAAATTTCTTTTTAAATAAAAAACACAAATGCTACATGATTTACCCACATCCTCATGCACAAGATGAAATCGATACGTCTTCATTTAGGCTTAAAGATAAAGACACGCAAGATAAGTGTGCAAAATTCAAAACAGGAAGCCCTGATTTTTGAAGTGCAGTAAAGAAATCTAATATAAATAAATCTGATTGTGTAGCTGTGAGAGTGCAGGCTTAAAGAGGAGCGTCAGAAGCAAACACCAACCCAGGCAAACAAATTGAAGGTGGCTCAGCGAGTTTTATTCAATGCTACAGCAGGATCGGCCACGAATGCCAATTACATTACCTCTGAAACAGCAAGACGGAGAAAGAGAAAGAGAGGATGGAGGGGGGAGGTGGGGGGGCCTTCACTCAAAAGAAATATAATGTATTTCATTGTGATATTAAAATCGATAGGCATCGACGGGGAGGTGGCTGAAGGTGAGGGTGTACATGATCCTTCAGCTGCGAGAGGAGGGCCATCCGACAACAGGAGGAGGCAGCGAGGAAAGAAAGAAGGGTGGACGCAGGAAGAAGTCCCCTCCTACTTAACAAAGAGGGATCAGAAGGAGGGGAAAAAAGCGCCAAATCCCAAGAAAATGAGAGAGAGAGAGAGAGAGAGAGAGAGAGAGAGAGAGAGTGAGGGAGCGGATGGAGGGGGGAGGTGGGGGGGCCTTCACTCAAAAGAAATATAATGTATTTCATTGTGATATTAAAATCGATAGGCATCGACGGGGAGGTGGCTGAAGGTGAGGGTGTACATGATCCTTCAGCTGCGAGAGGAGGGCCATCCGACAACAGGAGGAGGCAGCGAGGAAAGAAAGAAGGGTGGACGCAGGAAGAAGTCCCCTCCTACTTAACAAAGAGGGATCAGAAGGAGGGGAAAAAAGCGCCAAATCCCAAGAAAATGAGAGAGAGAGAGAGAGAGAGAGAGAGAGAGAGAGTGAGGGAGCTCTTGCCCAGTGGAATCAATACAGAGGTGGAGCAGAGCACAATAGCCTCAGAGGAGAGGAGATTCAGTGGTGCAAGTCTAATACTCTGCCTCACACACACGTACACACACATTCACTCCCTCTTCTTCTCGCTCTTGCTTTCTCTTGACATTTCCCTCTATATCCTTCCTCTATTTAATTTCTCTTCTCTTCCTCTCCTGCTTGCTCATTCTGTATCCACACACACGGAGCGAAGCTGCCTGTACAGAGGAGGCCTTGTGTCCAAAGCCGTTCACACTAACAGCAGCATCTTTCATCCAGAGCCCTCGGTGAGGTCGGAACCAGTCAGAGCCACTGAGAGTCACACGTACCATAACGCACACACATACACACACACACACAGAGACGCATAGAAAACAGCACGCTCCAAAAACACTACTCTGGCTCTATCAGCACTTGAGACTATAGTGAGGCTTCAATTAGTTCTTGATGAATGAGCCCATAAGATGCCGCTCTCTCATTTCCCTTGTTGCCAGATATCCCAGCAATCAGGAAGAAATGAATCCTCATTGTGGCGTGACTGAGACAAAGCTGATGGTGGAGGTGGAAGGGTGGGTGGGGGGCATCAACATAAATCATTCACCCTCTTCACTGAGGGACACAGTTCAGCCTCGTCACACTGAATCTGGTAATATAAAATCCCTTTTTTCTTTTGGAACGCTGCCCTAAACATAATCACATAATGTAATTTTTAAGATTTTTTTCTATATATGACATGGTTATTAAGAATACTAACTAGTACAAAGTCAGAAACTCATGCAAGCTTCAACGCTACTATTGATGCCATAAAATCCAAATTTCTGTAATTAATAAACAATATGATTGTGCTGACACGTACGTGTTAAATTGTCACCGCACTATGAATATGTGCAACGCAAAGGAAAACATATGTAATTTACATGCCTCATGAATTCATTCAGCATGTGAACATCAGACCTCAGCCTACAACACTTGTAAAACAGACATGCACACATTTTGGCCAATCAGATGACGCCCCAATTTGCCTTTAGCTGCTCTGAGATAAATTGGTGTCCGTGTGGTGGAGACTGCAAGCTTAGCCAGCACGAATGCTGAGGAAGAAGAAAAGAGCTAAAATGGCCTCTTCCACACCTGTTTAACACAATGTTTCATCATATCATGTATTCTGAGTATTTGGTAGTTGTACCTGTGTGTAAAAAGTCAAGTCAGAGTTGGACTCACCATCATCAATGATGCAGACCACGACTCCATTACCGGTGATGTTGTTGCTCCAAACTGGCATCACGTTCAGGTCAAGATCACTGGACCTGTACACACCCTGCGCAAACTACACACACACACACACACACACACACACACACACACACACACACATATTAAGACAGTGTTATCACTCCTGCAGTAAGTGGTTTTATTATAGAGCTTAAACCCTGATTACATCACTCAAAGCCAGCAGCGACTCAGCGCCTGTTCGGGCAGGAATTACATGTTAATCAGGCGGCACAGTGCAAACATGGTAGTCAACTTGCAACTTGGTGTTTCTGCGTGTTGCTTTATGCATTCATCATCTTCCCCTTTATTTCACCACTTTCTCTCTTCGGTGCATCTCATACACCTCCAACACCTCATTTGTTCCATGTCTGCCACTCTTCACCTGTCCTCTAGATGATCCTGCAGTGTCATGCTGCTGCTCACCACCCAACAGCTCACATGACTACACGCATACAAAGGATTATGGTGTAAACTGGCTGCTGTAACTTTATGTTATGCTATATTATGCTATTACAATAATAGAATGTATACAGGTTTTTGATCTCTCTTCTAAACGATCAAATGTGTTGACAATTGGAAACTGTGTTGAAGTTGACAAAACTCGTTCCCCTCAAGTGCAGGTCTGCCCATGAGGGAGGCAAAGCTAGAAATTGAAACACTATGAAATGAAAATTTTACAGACATCCGGTCTGCTGTGTTCTCAGTTGAGCTGCAATAATTAACTGACTGGAAAGAAAATGAAACAACAACTATTTTGATGATCGAATAGTAGACTTGTTATCATTGTTGGTTCCAGCTTCTTAAATGTAACGAACTGATACATTCTTTTATCAATTCCTGCAGTAAATGAGGAGTATTTGGGTTTTTAACTGTTGGTTGGAGGTAAGACGCAATCTGAAGATGTCACTTTGGTCTTTGAAAAAGTGAGTGGAGCATTTTTCACTATTTTTTGACAATTTATAGAGCAATTGATTCATCAATAATCTTGAAAATTGATGTTTAAATAATCATTAGCTGCAGCTGCAGTTCTCAGGTATCTCACAGTTAGATGTTAATACTGATTCTGCTATTTCTGCCATTTTGAAAAAAAAAAAAAAGACTTTCTCTATCCAGAAAGTATTAAAGTCAATTTCTTTGTTGGTATTAATAAAATCCTACCTGTTTCCAGTGAGAACCTGACTGTTTATTACGTCTCCTCACTGTATTTACCCGTGGCCTGCATACAGCGTTATATGTGAATTTCCATCTTGCAGAACCAGAGCCTGTTACATGTGAGTAAACGGAAATGTTTGCTGTGAGCTGTTGGGTTGTGTTTCATGTGAGACAGTGTGTGCACATCCTTGTGTCTGTACCCGAAAGGAGCCCACAGAGATCATGAGAAAGTCACAAAGGCGGCTCTTTCATCCTTTGCACCTCAAACCACAAATCCAGCCACCCACACACAGACACACACACACACACACACACACACACACTCGGCTGCAGGCATGCGCACACAGAAACCAGAGAATGTGCCATCCCAGCAACTCCCATGAGTGTTCAAAAAAAGGCATACATTCACTTGAAAACAAGAGAACCTTGATACAAATATAAAGCATGCTAAAATCATGTTTAAGGTCCTATATTTGTATGTTGTGCACAAATGTTAAGGTTCATTCTCAGAGAACTGACTCAGTTTCAGCGGTTCCACACCAGACACACATGCCGAGCGTGATGGCTGCTTTACTGTCCACACAGGCGTTTCTGCTCCGGGCTGCTTAATATTACAGTTTGCAATGAAAGAAAATAAAAGTGGGAGAGAGAGAGAGACTGAGAAAGCCCAGCAGAGTAATTCAACATATTCTGCAGATGCCGACGGTGAAACTCCAGTGAAGTGCTGCTATTCACAGATCATTTACGGGTCTAGTTTTACTAGTCTGCGTGCAAGTCTTAAAAATAGGTGAGACTCACACTTTGAAAATAAAAAGACTGGATGGGGCAGAGTCACATGACTACACATACTATCTTTTAAAGGGGAAAGTACATGAACACATACAATGGGGAAATTATTAACAGAATTTTACAAAAATGTAGTGACAAATTTTCTTTTTTTTTTTTTTAAATTGAAATCATGGGCAAGATTATGTTGGCTGGGAGTTTTTGATTAATCGCGCTAAAGGTTGACAGGACAACAGATGGTAAATGGATTTTTTTTCCAAACGGAAAAATAAACCTGGTCACAAACTTCCTCAAAGTGAATGTAAAGAGAATGCAGTACTATCTTTCTGAAAACATCTGAGGTGAGGAAGGGGCAATACTGTAAATATGTATTAATATATATAGCAGGGCTTTGTAGTGCTTAATAATAAATCAGATGAAAGCAGCAGGCAAGCTAACGTCCTCCAGAGCACAAGGACCATCCCCGAAAGGCTTACTGTTGCCTGCATGGCTCTCCACCAACACTTGCCTGGGGCAAATAAACTCCGCATTTGGAAAAGTGGGATATTTATGCAGCTGCCCGATCGCTGCCAGTGTTGGAAGCAGTAAGTAAGTGAGTATGTGACCACTGCTTTTTGTTAGAAATGTTGCTCCAATCCAGTACCAGTTCAAAGAGGCAGAAAAAAGGAAGCTAAAGCACCCTGACGATGACATACCACCCCTGCAGGGAAGCTTCCGCAGAGGTGGTGCAAGAAGGACCATCCTTGGGTCGCCTGGGACCTGAAGAAAGGGTACAGCATGGACATGGACTTGAGTCGCGACTGCACAGTTAACGTCCAACTGACATCACCAGCACAAGATGGTGGCGCTCGTATCAGGGTTTCATTTAGCTTCATTTTGCACACATACATATATATATATACAGTGTACAGACACACACCTTTATGATTTTATATAAGCCCACAGACAGACATCACGTCAGACACACATACTGTAAAAATGTTCTTGATGAAGTTAAAGCCAACAACACAATCTTCAATTCCTCTCTCTCAGAATCATATCAGGAATCATTCTGTGAAGCCCTGGAACACAACCAATTCTGTCTTTCCCACATTTACACATGCGCACACGCAGAAATGCACATAAATACATGTACAAAGAGTTGTGAAAAAGTTCACGCAGCACAAAGGCACTAAACAAATCCACAGTCACACAAACACTTTGCATAAGACCCACATGCAGCGCGATAACAAGAAATCTCTGTCTTCTCCGCCTTTATCTCAGCTTCCCCTCAGCTATGGCATACAAACACACGCAAACAGCATCCAGCGCGAACACGTCCAGCATGCTGTATGGATTTTAGCAGCTTTCAAAGCTTCTCCAGAGCAGCTAGACTCAGCCTGAGAAAGGGTACAATGGAGTCCTCTTGCTTTGTGTGTGTGTTCCTCACATATGATATACACAAGCTTTTAGCAAACATACACACACACACACACACACACACACATCTGGTCCTGGCTGACTACCAACCCTGAGCAGATTACTGACCCTCAATCAATATCCACGTCCACCAGAGGCTGATTAAACACAACTGAACGAGCGCGCGGGAGAGAGAGAAACATGCTTTACATTTTTCTTTTAACTCTGAGTCCATGCTGATCAATTACTTCTCGGTTTATGTAACAAAGCTAGACTCAGGGTTAGATACACCGTGCAGCCTGTTCGGTGTCTTTGTTCAGACATTTTCCTGTGTGTTTCATAAACAGTCTCGTCGATAAAGTTGCAGGATCGAGAGCGGCCACATTTGCCACGGATCGCACGCTGTGTCAGGTTCGTCTTCCCCCCATCCCGACTCCCACCCCTCCGTCTTGCCCCAAGAGCTGAGATGTCAATCTATCTGTTGCCGGTTGCCGTGGTGAATCCCTGACCCCCCTCCTCTCCTCCTCCTGGCTCTGTCAGAGTACACCGTCGCATGTCAATCACGGATGTGCGCCGCGTGGATTGGCCTGTCCTGATATGTAACCGGGTGTTTGTCAGGATTCTCTGCCACATCAAACCAGAGATTCATCGTCCCAGCAGACTTATATCACGCTGTTAACTATAATCTCGCAGCGTAAGGATTGTTGAAGCGTATGAAGAATCGCTGAGCATCTGGAACTTTAATATCATATCTTGGCACAGGAAGAAATGTTTTCCAGGAGACAACAGAGGCAGTTAATTACCAACAGGTGAAGAGGAATGCATTCTTCTGCAGTTCCCCAACTGGAGATCTTCTTCATTTATACATAATATTTCATTAAGAAATCTACCATCAGAGGTGCAGTTAGATGAAAGATACGAGTGTCTGACTTGCGTCATGATTCATGTCATATAAAATCTGTTGCGTGGATACGTTGAAGGAACGGTTTCCAGTCGTCATGGATATGAGACACTGGTGTCTCACCGACGTGAGTCACAAAGTCGATTGGTCTAACTGGTCTGTGACTTCCTGCCCATTATACAACATTATATCAAACTAATATTTCTTTTAGATTAATTTATTGTTTTGGGTCTGCATCTGGATCAGGACTGAAACCAGTGTGTTACTGGATGTACTATGATTGCTACCATTAGGGGGCCCCGCTCAGGTTAAACCCAAAGGTGTCGTCCTGCAGCTGTGCATTATTCAGATAAGATGAGCCCACGCAGGCCTACCTCTCTGTCTGCATTATTAATCAGAATGATAATATTTACGACCCAATCTGTGCATCACTCAGGGTCTTGCAGCAGCTCTTGTCCTCCTCATTTAAAGACCAGCGTATTTGTTCCTATGCAGTCAAATGGAGATGGGGCGTCCTGATTATACAGAAAAAAAATGGACCACCCTTCCTCAACTAGTCGGCAAGAGGAAGGGTTGCCAATTCTGCTGTTATTCATGTACACCGTTGCAGGCATGTGTGTGCATGTTATTTTATGAGGCTCTTGAACAAATGATGAACAAATACAGAGAATTAATGCCAAAGAACCAGACATAACTGAAAAATAATAGCAATAATACCAACAAATGGATGATGTCTGTTGTTTATAGGCGCTACTTGTGCAAGAGAATTTTGACACCGTTGGTACAGATTGGATAGGAAGGACGAGTAATGAAGGAATGGTGACTTTGTTCAAGACAAAGCTGTGATGGGCTACAGGCCCCGCCCTCTTTGATGCAATTCTTTCATTCTACCTGACTGATTTAAAATGCAGTGTAAGTCAAGAACGTCATTGTGTAGATGTGGGAATTTATTAAGCATATCAAGATAATAATATAATTGCATGCATCTATGTTTATGTTCATTTATTATAAACTGTTTTGTTCAATTACACTGCCAACTAATGTGGCAAATAGAAACAGCCGATTGTTGCGCATTAAATCTATCTATTAGGAATTAAATAGCATTAAAAATATAGTCATTTATTTAAAACTTAGTATTTGCTGCGTCAGCATCATTATTGTTGTCAAAACCTGTTGGAGTTTTTGAGTTACAGGTCCAGACTGACAGTTTATTTGTGTTTTAAAATTCTAATTCTGGTTATTACAGGAAAAAAAGGTAAATATTTACTAAATAGTCCCAACTTTATTTGATATTTTGTGGTTCCACTGTACAGTAATTGTAATGCTTTTGTACCGCCGTTGCTCCTCACAAACACATGTTGGACGGAGCGAGTGAACAAGGAGGGATGAGTTTGTGTGTCGGCGTTGCTCCGAGCCTCATCAGTCCTCGACATCTGTCTCAGTCCAAGACGGTAAACCTCTCGCACCTCCTCTCTCCCTAATCTGCCTGGCTCCCTCGATCCTCTCTCTCCCTCTCCAGTCACACATGAACACTCGCCTGACTTATGCCTGTCAGTGGAACATCCCTCAGCGTGAGAACATTAGAGGCTCAGAGCAGAGAGAACAAACACACACACACACGGTGGCACCCACCAGTTCCCACTGTATGGGCCAGAGCGGGTCATTGAAGGTGAGGGACTGGTCACTCCGATTCTCCTTCCTGTCAGACTCTCTCCTCAAGGAACCTGCAAAACACAGAGAGCCATCATGTGTGTGTCTACGTGTGTGTTTCCACTGTCTTCTTTTGAAACTGTGACTTCGGGAAGTCCCTGGTCTCCATTCAGTGGCGCAAGTCCTCCCGGAGCCCCCTGCTCTCCAGTGAGGTGGAATAGTGCCTGCAGATTACCATAGTATTAGCATAGCATTAGCATCTCATTACCGAGACACGGCTCGGCCGGCTGTCTGTCGATGTGCTATCAGCCCATCAAGGCCTGCGCCGTCCTTTCCACACACAGCGAGTAACACATTTTCACTCCCTCCACCTCACCGCTCTCTCTCACTCACACACACACACACACACACACACACACACACACACACACACACACACACACACACACACACACGATGCATAGAAATCCATAACACACCATATGTACTGCTAAATTATTTAATATCACCCCAGCTATCACCTGCATAAATATATTTCAAACACAGGTATTTTCATTCAGACTGTAATGGGTTAGATGTATTGAGCCCAAATTACCTGATTTATTATAAAACGCCATAAGCCTGTTTTTTTATGCACATTTTTGATTTTGCGTATAAAAAAAAAAAAAAAAATCACGTACAGAGACTAAGAAAATGCGTCCAGTGTGGTATTACAGTTACCTTTCCTCTTCCTCCCCGTTTATTCAGTTGCACTCTTGAATTGCCTCATCACGTTTAAGCATTCTTCTTCTTCTTCTTCTTCTTCTGTGGTAAAAAAACACCTGATCGGACTAGAAAGTTTGCTACCTGCTGGCTCTGCCCATGAATTAACTCCTAACGTTTGCGTAACGTTATAGGATGGAAACACATGAATGCACATTTTCTTCTTTCAATTTTTGGACAGTATGGTTACATTTTTATAATTATCAATACATATTTAATTAAAATGTAACTTGGTACATTAAAACAATAATATTATCCCTTAGATAAGCAATAATTTAACCTCCTACGGTGATAATAAAGCATTCTCCTGCCAACTCAGTAAAAAATAACAACAGAATAACAATTTTAGTTGTTATTCCATTGTCTACAAAATTTCCTCAAGATGCCATGATGACATTTGTAAAGCTCTCACGTTGGCACACTGCGACGCTAAAGCCAGGAGACAATTAGCTTAGCATAGCATAGCATAAAGATTACACAGGTGCAGCCGTGCTTCATCCTGAAGGCTACAAAACAAACCTGCATGCCCCAACAACTTGGTAAGCTCACCAATCAACAAACGCTGCAAACAGATTAAACAGACCAGATACAACATGTTAACTGATAAATTAGTTAATATGATGGCGCATTAGTGACAAAGTGACATTTGTTTATTTGTCTCACTGAAGACCTGCCAGCGTTTGATTGACTTCATCTTCCAGTAAGCCTCATGACAAATAAGCCACCGTTCAATGTTTACATTTCATTTCTGTTTACTGTGGAAACATAGCCAAATGTGAATTATGTGCACAATTACCCATACTGGTCTTTCGAATTGTAGCCTGTTTTCAAACCCTGGAATCACACAATGTGGCTGGTTTCTACCCTGCCATGAAACTGCGTTTGGCCTGATAAAAGTCATATTTGACATATTAAATACTTAACTCACGGTAGTGAACCTTGACAGCTTCAATTTGAAATACTAGGAGGAAGAATTAGACTTCAAAAGTTCAAATAAGTCAGACTGTATGAGTGTGCAACTGCAACAGCACCGATCATCCCCCATAATCCTCTCTTTTTTTCTCTCTCTCTCTCTCTCTCTCTCTAATTCGCTTTTGTATGATCTCACGGCACAGAGGTTGAACGAGGATGGTAACACAATGAATGAGAGAGAGGGAGACGCAGTGGGATGTGAGAATTATATTCTTGGGCAAACACACCCATCATTTCCCTCTGCACACTCATGGTTTTTCACGTAAAGCACAATAATACCTGAAGGTAAACACGTATCAAACAGGCATGAAAACACTGCAGCTGCTCCAGTGCTGAGTGGTTCGTTATAAAGGGTCAAAACGACGCCTCAAGAAAGCCAAACATGGATACCACAAACATCTTACACATATCGCTCATGTGTTAGGTTGAACCACCATTTCTGTCACTGTCAATACCAGCTGCTTTCTGACACAAACAGAAACTAGTCAGCTCTGTCGATGCGCGACCACAAGGGTACATCCTCGAAAATCCCTGATGTGCACGCAAAAACGGCAGCTGCAGCAAAGACGCCGCACAGCAGGAGACACGCATCGCCATAAAGGTTCCTGAGTGATTTGCTAATCGCTTGGTGCAGACACGACTTAGATCAATGGAGGCATGTGTGAAGACATTAATATTGCTACATACAGTGCCACCTGGTGGCCATTAATGATGTCAGAAATTGCTGAAAACCTAACGAACTCCAGATCTCCATAAGATATGAAGTTAATTTAATCCAAGGATCCAGTTGCCAGCAGTTTTTGCTCTGTCATGCTGACATGAAGGATCTGCTGTGAGTCCCGATATTTAGGGATATAACAACAGAAATATGGAAACCACTAATTGTTACCTCCATCACGGTGGTTTTGTTTATACCAGCTCTTGTTTGTTAACGGGATAACAGAACTGAGTTATGGACAGATTGGAATCATTGTTTTTTGGAGCCGATCCGGATCGCGGTCTGGATCCATTCTTCACCACCATGTGAGATAGAACCAATGTCATTATTTTGGCTTGTAATTCCACAAAACATGCACAGAATGTTAGTCCTTGATGGAGATGTGGACATAAAGGACAAAATAAAAAAGGAAAGAAAATCCAGTGTTTACTTTTTTGTTGTTAATTCAATTTGTGCAGGTAAATAACAACTGAAAAAACATACGAAGATGTTTTTAAAATCTGCAAACAATTGACAGGACCAGTGACTTCATCACAAAACTAAAACATAGAGCTGGTGAAAAGTGTGCATATACAATATATATGGGTGAAACATATATAACAACAATTTATTTATGGACATTTGATCAATTAGTTATTTTTTTTTTTATCATGTGCCTGTATCAATCATCAGATCTCTCAAACAGGAGTCAGAAAGTAATTTCAATACAGCCAAGAACTGAGCGTTAATATTTACCCACCATGAAAGAGTTCAAGTTAGCATTAGCAAGAAGGATCTGGACTCCAGCAGAATAACTGTACAAACTAACTGTTAATGTTAAGTATACATCATTAACGCGAAGTGCTCCGACCTACAAATTACCTGGTAAACACATGATAACTTGTCAGAGTACCAGGACAGTTTGGCTCCACCTCGTTCTCGTGTTTCTAGTGCTGCTAATTAATGAGTTGAGATAAACTTTTAAAGCATTTTAAAGCTGTGAAAACGTGGTAATTTATTCACGAGCTCTTCCTTTTTGTCGCATTTATCACATTCAGAATGACTCTGAAAAGCTGTAAGTCTAAGTCGTGTGACATTCGTCAGTGATGTCACGGTGTACTCACACCTGGGGGCAGGCACCCGCTCCGGCACGTTAGCAATGGGACACCTTAAAGACGCTGGAAACTCTGTTTATGAGAATATTTCGCCGCGCTCGTCTGTTCAACAATGATTTGGAGCACTTTCATGAGTGGGAATATTTGAGTTTGTTGTCAATTCCCTCACATATGTAAGGCTGTTATGTAAATGTTGTACATATCTTTAGGTGACATTTTCAAATACAATTTAAAGCTTCAACATATACTTAAATCATAATAAATACAGACCACTAAACCGAGAGGGCTCCTCTTTTCCTTCATGATTTTACAGAAAAATGTTACGACAAACATTTTCACATCACTTAAAACTGCTCTTCTTCTTTACTTGAATCTAATTATGTCCTCTGTTATACTGTGCAATATTTGACACTAACACTAAACTTTAAATTTGATTAATGCCCCCTGCCCAAGCCAGTTTTGCCCCTTTTACCACTGCTTGGTAACTTCTTGGCTAATCTGCTAACTGGTGCACATTTTAGCACCTCCTCAGCCAAGGCGATACTAAAAACGTGAAATCAACCATTACAGGTCGCTAATTGGTCAAAGGAGATTTGTCACCATTTGCGCAATTCCTGCACAACAAAAGACACTTAGCCAAACAACCCGCCACTCACGGTTTTGCGTTGCAGCATTGCTTGGTCTTTGTTTTGTTTTTATAATTTGGTGATAATGGCAGCCCAGAAGATGACGCCACGTTCAGTCGGCGAGGTGACCACATGTGGCTGACGAGAACACTGGACGTGAGCTGGATGGATTCACTCGAAACGAAACGGTGTACGGGGAAATCTTCGCGCAAATGGCCACACACGGTCACTGGCTGACTTTTTCGGCAGTTCCTCTCGACAATCGCTGCCTTGTGTGAGACTTGTGTGTATCTGGGAATGTGAGAGGTGCAGTCATGCTCTGTATGTTATTCTCATTGTGCTGAGTCCACAGTTCCTCATTGAGGAACATCCTTTACTTCTTGTAAAGTAAAGGATGCTTGATGATAACATTATTGTGCTCGGAACAATTGGGGGATAATTGTGCGTCCACGCAGTTCAAAGCAACTGGGCCAAGTGTGTATGTGAGTGATTCATCTAAAGAAGGGTACGCTTCATAACATAGTCAGGCCGATTTGGGGCCTGATTTGCCCCTCCAGACCAAAGTTAGTAAAGGACCAATTATCTGAAGGTACTAAAGATTATTTTGCCAGATTATCTTGTGGCCTTAGGTGTGTTAAATGTCAAGTACATTCAGGTATTGAACAGGTTCAATATTTCTGATCAGAAGTTTTATGATGGAGGGGAAACACCAAGGACACCGGATTGTGGATAGTTTATTGGCTGTAAAGTGGCGTTTGACCGCGCAAGATTTGGAGTTTTGAGAGTATGAGATGCTATAAGCACGAAATGGTCAATCATGTCATTATTTTGCGTTAAGATTTTAAAAATCCTTAAGTGTGTGCTCGGCTTTTAAGGTAGACTTGGACTTGAAGTTTTCAGAGGTTGATCAGCTGCATTTGAAATACCCAACTACATAAGAAGCATCACTGCAAAAAGCGTGTCACTGAAACTCACTGAGGGCGTTACTGCGGCTCTGTCCGGTCACAGGAACCCGTTTGTCTCGGTGGTGGCTGTGCTGCCGCTGCACCCAGCGAACCTGGAAATCACACAGTTACACATTACTTTGACAACCATATGATGTCTGTGTTCCCCGACAGACAACCGTGTGCAGCATCTCTGCTAAGCTTAGGCCATTTCTGAAGTCTTGCTCGCACTTTGCAGAGCTTTTTGTCAATCTTGGTGGACTTGCAGAACGGGGATAAAAGCTCAACAGTCTGCAGCGAAGAACAAACAAAACATTTTGTCCCGTTGTGCTTCATTCTGTGTTGAAGGAGAAGGAAAATCCATAGCATGGGGAGAGTTGGTTATCTTTATGGAGGAGAGTAAAAGGTTCCTCTTCATTAGTTCAAAGAGTGCTCGCTTGCTCCATCCTTTGCAGTGCCATTGTCCTGGGTTAAAAGCAATGAAAACACCCCCGCCTCACCTGTCCCGCACACACACACACACTGTCTCTCTTTCGCTTGCTGCTTTGATCTGATAAGAGGATGGTCCTTGTGAAGGTGGCGCTCTAAATCAAACAACCGATCACACACACACACACACACACACACACACACATATCAGCATCAGCTCGCTATTGTGCTCTCACACTTAAACCAGTGGGAGAGGTTGAAAATAAATACTATTGAGAGGCGGCTGCAGTCTTTCATGTCCTGAAAGGCTGCTTGCTTTTCTCCCCTTCATGTTCTTCAATTAGACTCAATTAAGAGGAGCCGCTCTAAACTACCCACAGATGACGAGCTGTTGGAGCGAAGAATGCTGCTTGTGGCAGGAAGCTGATGTGATGCAGCCGCAGTTCTGTGCTGTTTTATTGATTCGCACTGATTTGCTGTAGGACGAAGGTAAATGAAAACATGATACGTTCAGGGTAATATTTGGTTTAAAGGACACAAGTGTTAGCTGATTACCAAGAGGAACAAGATGATTTTTTTTTGCTATGTTGTACTGAAGGCAACACATTATAAATCTTCATACCTTCACAGTATGTGTCATTATTGTTAACTAGTGGTTTTTGGAGTTCAAAGTGAACAAATTTGCCATTACTTGAGTAAAGAACTACAAAAACTACTGCCTGGCAGTTATACGCCTCTGCAAGGCTTGCAAAGCAGACGAGAGTGTCATGATTCTCCATGACTCAGTCTAGTTGGATAAACCTGAACATGAATATTGGCAAAACCAATTCGTTTGGGGTATTTTTTTTACGTGAACAGAAGGTCATCTTCTTTTGTTGGAACTTTGGGAGCGGAAGTAAAGAGTACTTAATGCAGGAGATAAGTACGAGTACCCAACTGTATAAATAGCGGATGCAGATCAGAAAAAAAGTTTGACTGAATTTGTAACACAAGAGCCTATTTGGGATGATAGAGAAAAATCCTACTATAATCTGTCTACAATATCACAGTGACCTTTGGCCTCCAAAATTTAACCAATTCACCATTGAGTCGGAGGGAACATTTGTGCAAAGTTTGAAGGAAAACCGTCAAAGCGTTATTGAGCTATTGCCTTCACGAGAATTGCCCAGATGGATGGACAACCTGAAAACATAATGCCTCTGGCCCTGTCTGGCACCGACATGAAGGCACAAAAATCATTACTTTTACTCGGCTGCATTTGGATACATTCATCTGGCCAATTTAAATTGTCCTTTGAATCAACTACTGTTTTTTTGCCTGTGTTTTATTACAGAAAAGAGCAGTAAAAAGTACTCACAAAGTGGACACCAGAGAGCACAACAACAGATTGTTTTTATTGAGTCGGAATTACTAAAGCTAAAAAGATTTAGTTGAGTCACAGACATTATTTGAGCATTGCCAGAAAAAATCCTATAAAACGTGTTAGTTTTCAGGTCAGAGGATAGAGGGAGACAACAGTAGGAAACTTTACGCGTCAGTATGCATGGACTGCTTTGAAGCTGCTGTTTAAACATCTTTCACTTCAAAGAAAAAGGTGCAAAGAAAGAGGAACGAGGTCATAAGAAACTGACAGGTGATGTGGTTTGGAATGAATGAGTGTGTTGATGTACTTCCTTCATCTCATGTACTGTACCAGTAGGTGTTAATTATTGAGCATCTGGGATTGACAGGCCCATCTATAGCACGGTGGTGATTAATTGGTGTAATGAGTAATGGGCAGGTAAAATAGGATCTTCTTCTCTCTGCTGCTTTTCAGTCGTGGAACGTGCAAAACAAACTAACGCTTTTGATTGTATTGTGTCATTTTGGGCCAAAATTATGCATCACCATGAGCAGAATAAATAAAAATGACTTGAAATGTGTATTCAGGTCTGCTGGCGGTCCTGTTAAAGCGACCACAGACAGCCACGACTCTGTTTAAAGCAGGTTAAGTAGCATCTCAAGATAAATAATCTCGCAGTCAGACTTAATGCTGTTAAGTTGGCGACACTGGCAGGAATAAGGACGAACGAGTCATTTGGAGTCTGCGACGTTGACTCAGCCGTGAGGAGCATCATATACTTAAATTGATCAGAAAAATTAGCACTTGAACAGACTGGTGGCAACAGAAATCGCCTCGGGGGTAAAAAAGAGAAGGATTTGGCTTCATGATTATCTTCATGTGACGTGCAGGCAGCTGGGACACATCTCCGTTGACTAAAGTTATACAGGTTTTATTTAATTTTAAAGGTAAAGGTTTAATTATGTACATGCACACAATGCACTGATTTATTTGCTCAAAGTAACTCATAATACAGAAAAAAACCCCACAAAAAAGACAATAACTGCAATAACAAAACTGTTAGTCTATAACACAATAAATATTGGAAATTGCAAAAAAACCGACTTAATTTAAATCTAGAACAACAGGTGTACAAAGACAAACTTACACTACTGACAGGGATTACAGTTCCCCTGCATGCAAACTAAATGTTGACCAAAAAAAAACTGCACACGAGCTCAAATGTTGCGTCATTCCTCATATTCTAAAAAAGTCTTTCATTAATTGAATAAACAAATTCTGAAGTAAAAATCAGACAAGTGACAAAACATTACTGTTCTGCATTTACACACAGCAGAACAAAGACATGAGTAGAAAATATACCATGCCTGTGTGTGTGTGTGTGTGTGTGAGCTGCAACTACCCTGTAATCCCCCCAACTCCTCCTCTGAAGAAGCAGCAAAGAAACTGATCAATACACATGATAGGGAGCTAATCGCTCTCTGTCAAACCAGGCCCCGCCAGCTACTAATGGCTCACATTCACCAGGGATTATGTGTGTGTGTGTGTGTTGTCCTTAACGGCAGATTGAGACTCTTTAGGGAGCGCTGCTCAAGGTTACACTCAGGAGAAGAGGGGCAATTGACCACACTGTCTGCGACACTGACCCCTCCACTGTCAGCACATTCATCATGCACGAGTGACAGCACACACACACACACACACACACACACACACAGCACAGATACAACCACACAATATCTGCAACAAACCTCACGGGTATGCAAAATGAGATCAGGAAACTGTAAAACGCTTTATGAATGCTGCAACACCAAATCAGCTGATGCAACTTCATTGTCAAGTCGAAAAGAGGCTTACATTCCTCCCTTCAAAATAAAAGCCTGGTTAAAGAGAGGTTTGAGATCAGCAGAAGAAGACAGCAGCAGGACCATGAAAACTAAACCTTGCTTAGGAAATTTCTTTTATTTTTTTGGAGCCCTTGAGGAAGAAAAGAGCAGTGCACGCTGGCACGATGGAGCGGCTGAGGTAGAACTGACAGACGCACAATGTGAGTGTGTGGAGGAGGCGGAGTATGAGTGGGTGTGTGTGTGTGTGTGTTAACATTAACAACTGCATGTGTGTATGCACGATTGAGTGAC
>KV751394.1:1178050-1197632 GCA_001698575.1 Mola mola
CCCGCCTGTCAATCATCAAAGCTGCGCTTCCAGAGACTGCGGCTGGCCCCAGCCTGGCCCTGATTGGACCCATTATTCCACACAGCAGTGAGCGTACCACATGACCCACCTCATGCAGCACCCGGACCCCGATGCACCGCCGATCTCTATCTGGACCTCACACCCCCACCTCTCTCATCTCGAGCTACTGGGACGACCACAGAGAGAAAGACGGAGGAGAGTGGTTGTGCGCCGAACCGCCAACTAGATAACACAGAAACATTCTGAATAAACGGAGCGCCGCAGTCGCGAGTGGCGAGGGGTGGGAGGGGAAGAAACTGCATAAAGAGAGCAGGCAGATGAGAGGGAGATACACTCTGGCCCCTCCTTGAGCCTTCTTTCAGGGCACTTCTTGGCCTCCTCTCCCTCCTCCGCCTCAGCCTCCCTCCTTCCCCTTCCCCGCCCGCCCTCGGGCCCTCTGGTGTGCTGCTCACTCCATTGTGTCAGCCTTCAGAAGTGCTCAGTTTGAGTGGCAGGCCGTCACAGATCAGTTCCCTGCTAAAGCGGCCCGGCAGGCCAGGGTGACGGGCCAGGAAGGGATCTAAGTGGGGTTTATCAGCGCTTCTTAACGCCTCTCCGGCTCCCTGACACAAAGGAGAAGGGGTATTAAACATCTAAAGCAAACCAAAAAGCGTGAAAGCTCCTTAAAGGGCCGCCGGATTGCGGATGTGACTGGAGTCTTAAGAGAAAAAAAAAAAAGAATGAAAAATAAGAAAAATACACACAAATGCTTGAGCGGTGAAGAAGCATTGAGGGAAAATTCTCATGTGTTTTCTGTCCTGTAAGGATAGAGGAGTTGGAGGGAGGGAGAGAGAGGGGGGGAAACAAAAAAGCGTCAAACAGACCAGTGAAAACTAGCTTAATAACGCTTGTTAGCTCGCCACCTGTTCTGACTGTGTCTGTGAGGAGCTTTGCACCCGTTTTATGAAACCCGAGAATATCACATTTAAAACTCAACGCTCAAAGAGCTCATGTGTAACGAATGTTTAGACCAGTCAAAGACAATACAAAGACTAACACCATAATAATGAAAAATGTGTCAATGGCTCCTGTCTCAGAAGGGTTGAATTTCGATATTCACCAAATAATGTGCAAAGAGCAGGTGTTTAATGTCAGGTTTGGGATGGATAAACAATGGAGAGCTTTATTAAAAGTCACTTCCAAACTAAATAAATCTAGATACAGTGTGAACCGATGATGCTGATTGACTTTTTGGACGCTGATGTACTTACACAAAGATTAACACTTAGGTAAAAAATTAGATATGCAAGATCTTTACCTTTGTTTCAGGTCTGAATTCTACTGACTGTATCGTATGAGACACCTGCAAGTGAATAATTCTTGTTAAGGGCAACATTTTGACTTGCAGAGCAGGAAATAATAAATGCACCCAATCATCATGTAATTGCATGAAAAATATTCAGACTTGTTTCATATGAAAAAACAGGCTTTGCTCCATTCAGACACAAGTTGCAAATATCTAAAACATATATGACACATTTTTTACTACAGTCCTCAGAAATGTCCAGGAATGTCAAAATGACATGAAAACTTTATGTTCACTTGATACAAACGTTCATCCCTCGTGATTCTGACATAAAACTAAAAGGTTTGTGCGTGAGCTGTTTCCAGTAAATGTCTAAGTTGAGTGAGTGAACTGGGATTTACAGAATGGTGAATGAGTGTTTACTGGTCCACTGTTGAGCAGTGAGCAGCAGCAGGCTGCCCCTCCCCTCCTCCGGCAAGTCGAAAAAGATTTCATTGTAAAAAAAATTTGTGTTTGGCAACTTGTGGTTTTTAGCCCAAAAAATTTTGGCTTAATGCCTCAAATGATTGGTCCACTGCAGCAGCTACGGTTTGTGATGTGGTAAAAAATGATCACCAAAGTTGAAAAGTACAGCTACACTATACACGTTTGGCTTCAGTGTAGATGATCACTGGAGGGGAAAATGGTAAATAGCACCTGATTAAGCCCTGATCACAACGTCCGTCTGCTTCCAAATAACACAAGAGCCCAGCAGATAATAGCAAGTTTATCATGAGTGACTGTTTTTTTGTTGATATTTTGTTCTGTAGATTTGTTAATTGGGTACATTATATTGTCTGTTAGCGATCCAATATTTTCCAATACCACAAAGAACTGATATCATATGATATTGTGTTCTAAACAGTTAGTATATAGTTGTCGGGGGCAGCTCTAAAGAGTTGCCACTGATAAACCAACTTTACATTGTCACCTAAACAGAGGAATCGCGTTTGATTGGTCCATTGTTTTTCTCTTAGCATAAGTTATGACAGTTATGAAAACTCCACAGAGGTTCTGCTCCACATGTTTGACTTCTATCACAGCTGAGGGCCTCGTGGCTGCAGTCACGGAAAGGAGTCGACGGAGCTGCAGCGTGGACCGAGTGAGCGGTCGTTAAGACAAAGAGCGAAAGACAGAGGAGCGGACACACGCCGCACAGCTTCCTGTATGTGTGCGTTAAGTGTGCAGCTCAGCAGCAGGGATCTGTGTGTGTGTGTGTGTGTATGTCAGAGGCTGGCAGGGGGTTAGCATCCGAGACATTTGGTAAAAGGTCAGCGCAGAGTTCAGTCAGACACATGTGTGCGTGTTTGGGAATGAAAGTGCAGGCGGCACGACAGTTAGGACAGTTAGGAAAAGGCTCTGCAAGGGGGAGGCGGAGCCTTTAAGTAAAGAAGCTACAGTCGGAGATGAGAGAGAGAGAGAGAGAGAGAGAGAGAGAGAGAGAGAGATATGCTGGGATGTTGTTATGTCCTGTCACGCTTCATCCATATGTGTGTATGCATTAACAGACTGGTGGATGTATCTCGCTGTGTGGCGGGAAGCACGCAAGCAGTCTGCGTACGGTGACCTCATCTGCGTGCCATCTCACACATGTTTGTGTGGAGATGTTTTTCCACAGCCTCACTAATTATGTCATTAGCAGTGTGGTTAATGTAACAGCTGATTGCTGGGTCACCGGCAGTAGGCAACCACAGCACGTGAGCCTCAGAGCGCTCCTATAGAGCCACCGTAGCTGTTTCACACATCGCTGCTATGTGAGGCCTGTGATGCACATTTTTGATCATTTAGACGGCATCATCATTTGTTTGTCACGGTCCAACTGTGTTATTTCACACACAACCGACAAAGGATGGAGTCATTTGTAGAATCTGGATTCACTTTCACGTCTTATGAATGATGCTGCGACAGTACATTTCTCAGCACACAGCAACGTGGCACAATGCGTTAGCATTTACCAGTTTATCACCCGTATCAGCACCAGTTTAAATCAATACTTGGATGTGCAAAAAAAAAATAAATATAAATGTGGGGACATTTTTGGTGAATTCTTTTAAAAAAAAAAAAAGTGCCCCATAAGTGCAGAAAGCTAATTGTTCTGTCAACATTTTTAATGGTCCCTGACTGCGATGATGTAGTATATAAGAACTCGACGCAGCCAATTATTATATTCAGAGGAGGAGATCGATTCAGAAAAAACATTGCTTATGTAGGAGGAAGTTGGGCGACCGCCCTCAGCAGGATGGAGAAAACTATAACTATAAAGATAAATCTCACTCTACATCAGGGGTCTTTAGACTATCTGGTCCTGGAAAATCAACATATCAATACAAAGACTTTAAAAGTGGTTTTCAAATATTACGTTTATGCGGAAATGTGCAAAAAAAAAAAAAATAAAAAATAAGGGCGGATCCTTTTTTGCACAGTTTAGGACCCATTTAAGTGGCATGTGCAGTGTCTTTTTTTGAGGTTTATGTTGTATTATCTATTATCTATTTAAATGTTCTAGTTGTATTTTATGCAAGGCGATGTTTTATAAAGAGAGCTCGAATGAAATAAAGACAGAACAATGAGTGACAGGATTTCATAGCTGTAAAAGATTAAAGGAATGTAGTCCCACAGGGTTAGTGATTGTACAGTCATTAACACAGTGCAGTGTGATGTCGCCTGAATGGACAGATTGTGCTGAAATCTCGTCAGATGGGCCACAGACACGGTGCGTTTATGTATGCACGAGTTGACAGTCGTTTCCTAAAACCGGACAACGCGAGTCAGGCCAACAATCTGCAACCAGGGTCACCTTGCTCCCTCGTTTCAGGACTTTCAACTCTGTGGCAGCATCTTCCTCAGCAGGTCATGTTCAGCTCAGTTGTGATGAAACTGAAGTGGACATGGAAAGTTGTAAGTTTCAAAAGTTTGTGTACACGTTGGCTTAAAACTTCCATGTGTCTGAACGATGCTGTCAAAAGCACTTCAGTCAGTATGATTGTAGCATTTCAGTTCCTCCCTCCTTCCCCTTTACAGTTAAAGAAGCAGCTACAGTAAACACAAACCTTTGAATAACCTCTGTGTACCAGGCCTGTTTTTATCCTTTGTCTGGCTGCAGATTGTTTTAATATTTGCAGATTCAGCGGATTCAGCCATGTTATTACTTCTTTATGCACGTATATGCACACATACTTTGTTGTGAGCTACTCTGTGTAAATGTTTGTGTATACATGTACATATTTACCCTAAAAGTGCATCTCAAAAAGTTTTAAGATTAAGAAAAAAATGTATCTTCATAATTTAAATCAAAAAGGTAACCCTTTCATATATACTACATTCTAGTCAAATACTTGTTGATTATGGTTTAGACAGTGAGAGTGACATATTCTAATGTTTTTAGATGTTTTTTTGTTTGTTGTTGTTTTTTTTAAGCTAGCCTATAATCATCAAATTGAAATATTGAAATAAATGAAACATTTTTGTTCAGGTGCAATGACGTCAGAATAAACTAAATGCTCACATTCTCTACACTGAAAAACCCCAATATTCTATTTTTTTGGAGGCGTACCAGTCGGTAAACATGAGTTCTATGACGCTGCCTGCTCATTTCTCATGTTCCTGTGGAGCTCTTTGGGACTTTTGCCGGTGAAAAGTGCTGTATAAATATTACTTAATTAGTAAATTGATTTATAATAATTTTTGTTTATTCGGTTTGTGTGTTTTGGCCATGAAATTGTTGATCATTGCAATTTTCACAATTCTGACAAAAACTTACCTGAGGCAGTTGGTTCACCGACACAACACTCATAATTCAGCTTCTACCCAATGAGGCACCTTCAGCTCCGTCTCTCAAATCGTGTTCTTTCGAACATCCAACTAAAAACCCTCTTTTAACTGCAGAAGTCGTGTAGAAAAAGCATTAAAGGAACATTAGCTCTGTTCCAACCCCGCGGCTCACTGAAACCTGCTGCAGTAATGCTGCAGTAATTACGAGCCGTGTAATGTGACCCACCTGCCGCGCGATGCGGAGTGAAGAGCGGCGCGGGTTTGCACTGATGGCGGCCCGGTCCGAGGTGGGCGGACTGGGTATAGCTGTGGCCAGCCAACACATGTAGTTGTGTTTGACAACAAATAACTCACCGTACATACATCCTCCATATACCCTCACCGATATTAACTCTTTTCCAACCTGAAAGTGCTATTAATGCAAATCCTATTAGTATGCTCTTTCTCGTGGGTTTACAGCTAGTAGGATTAGAGACTCTCTTCTTGCCTCAACGCTAAAAGTTCACATATTGAAATAATAAAAGCCTCAAACAGACTCCAATGGAAGGCATTCATACATGCAACAGCGCCTGCTGAGGAGCTGCAGTATCTAAACATGCAATTGCTCAGTATCCCAAAACACTGCGCCTACAATCCAATGAATTTAAGAGTCATTATGAAAATGTGGGACATTTTGAGAATTCATTTTCACCTAAAGCTACGGTGCTAGAAAAGTAATTAAAGCTACAGTGTAATGAAATCATGAACCATACGTGGAGTCACTGGAGATTGCACATAAATTACTTCAATTAATCACACGCACACTGATTCAGATGATAACTGTGAATCACAAACTTTGGACTCTTCTTCTGATTCTTTCCTCCTGCTTCTCATGCCTCTCTGCAGCCGTGTGTGTGTGTGTGTGTGTGTGTGTCTTTATGTGGAAGAATGCGCTGCTGCGTTGTGTATTTCATGTGTGCGTGTGTGTGTCTATGAAGGGGTGGTGTGTTTTGCAGAAGGGCCAGAGGTCTGCTCCACCCTGGAGACTGGAGGGGGCCAAAACCGCATCCCTGACCCTTCCTACAGTCCCTCCTCCCTCACCCTGTGCTGTCATGGGATGTCTCCACGGGTGATGGTTTCCCTGGCAACTGGCTGCTTTCTGCACTCCGAGGGTGATGCGGGGCAGGGAGGGAGGGAGGGAGGGGGGCAAAAAGTGATGTTGGGTGGAACAGCCACATGAGCTACATCAGCAAGGTAAACAACTTTTAGCCATCATCCACCACGTGTTTTTTTCTTCCCCTCATTCTTCTCGCTAATCAACACTAGACCTGATTAAAACAGCAACACACGCCAAATAAACCCCCCATTTGCATATACATGCTGTGTAAAATCAGACGCGACGCCAAAGTGTGAATTCACCTTGACGTGGTCGTGTCAAATGTATCAACCAGTCACGTTTAAGTGGCTGAACGTTCTGATTTGCTGTAGTTACAAACCGATTTCCCGCTGCGTTACACAGACACTGCGAGTCGGGACAGGCAAAAAAAAACAAACTCCCCATGGTGGCTTCTTCTGAGAAGATGCAGCTCTCAAGATCCTAATGTGTGATGGGTATTTTAGTCAGTTCCAAACACTCACCCCTGCCGCAGTCGCAAGTCTTTGCTCAAAGGTGGCTCTGTCAGGGCGCCCCCTGCTGTCTCTCAGGGTGTACAGACGCTCCAGGCTTCCAACCTGTCAGCACAGACGTACGACACAGTCAGGATGAAAAATACACAACAAAAACACTCACTTTTAGGATATAAAGGGTATTAAGAGCCGATGAGATATTTGCTTGGCTGAGTGGCTTTTATTTAAGATTGCAAGTGTTTTCATCGCTTCAAAGAGACCCGCACAGGTACAGTGTGAGGGTCAGAGCGCATAACGTATTCAGGCCTAATCAGCCACAGGACCGGCGCCGCACCAGCGTATCCCCTCTGGCCATCTGTCTTGTGTGGGTTTTTCTGCGAGAGGTGGGGCTGAAATCAAATAGTGCACAGTTTATCTAACCTTATCCTGGGCTTTTCATTTCCAAGACTTATAAACTCACATCGTATTGACCGCCTGGGAGAGTTAGAGCTAACTAACTAAAGTGAAATCTACTCGCCGGCAATTGTGTGCCAAGGCGCACGTTGTGTGTGTGTGTGTGTGTGTGTGCGTGTGCGGCTTGCTGATTCTATCTTCCTTCACATTCATTCTCTCTATTCTCTGTCCCTGAGGTGCATCAGGGCTGAGACTGCCGAGTAAATTGTCCCAAATTGAGTTCCGTCTTGCCGGCAGATACAGGCCACATCCTGACCATTTAGAGCGAGCGAGGGAGAGGGAGAGAGAGAGAGAGAGAGAGAGACAGGGGGAGAGAGAGAGAGAGAGAGAAAACAATCACAGCACACATCACTCGCTTGAAAACCTTCCCTCTAATTTCTCTCTTTGCCTTTCTTTTCTCCCCCACCCTCCCCGTCTCGCCCTCTCTCTCTCTCCTCTGCTGATTTCCCTGCTGCCTCTCTTTTTTTCTGCCGGCACATTATTCTTCTGCTTCTCCCTCTTTATATCCCTCCCTGTGTGTCTTCCCTTGTCTTTGTCTGCTCAGATAGGTACACATCAGTCTCCCCTTGCTCAGCTTGGCTTTTTCTTTTCTCTGATGCTTCTCTGCCCTCCCGCTCGTCTCCCTCCATCCCGTTTTTTTTTTTCCTTTCTTCCCTGCCAACGCCATTTCTCCTCTGTCTCCGTGTCCTTTCCTCACCCCGGTTTCTGGCCCTCCTCTGCTCCCGCGCCCCCACCTTCCACGGCTGGCTGTGCCCGGTGACATATAGCGGCCGTCAGCGCGGACCTCCTGGGTGGAGGAGTCTCGCTCCGACTGTAATCACACAGTAAGTTTGGAAGGCTGGCAGGCCGGCTGAGCCGTGCTGAGCTGAGCGGAGCACACGCGACTCCCCTGACACCGGCACAGTCCATTTAACTCGGCAGGGGGCCGCAGGCCGGCTCAGGCATAGATGAAGCACGAGAAATGGGTGGGGGTGCCAGTGCGTTTTTGGGATGGGGGGGCGGGGTGGCGTCCTGAGGGCTGGGGATGGAGCAGTGGCTGCAGACAGATATGTAAATAGGATGAGGAAGGATGGCTGGAAGTAAAAGTGGCGCTGTAGGGGAGGCAGGAGGTGAAGGTTTGGATCCCTTCTTCCATCTCTGCTTCTAGATTTTGAGTTGTTGAATTTCAGGAGGGTCACAGAAACGTCTCTTTGAAGGGAACTTGCTGTAACTAACCTTGACTTTTGATCTCAGCAGAAAAAACTATCTCGCCGTTGGAATTAATTAAGGCACTCTGATATTTATTCTGTCTCTTACGTTGGTTTAAACATTCCCATTGGATTGTTTGGAACTGAAATGGCTCTTTCCACTAAAATCCTCTAAAACAGGACTTTCGATTCACTGGAGACCTGCAAACACGTATTCAGTCACTCTCACCTGTCTTTAACCAAATGGTGGTTAAAGTTAATGGTGATATAAGATCTATGCATCCTCTCTCTATACAATACACATTTTATAAACATATAAAGCACGTTACACGTGTTAAAACACATGCTTTTCTAATCCAATTTTTTATTTTTGTTTTTGACTGGAGGCAGTCAGAGTAAATTCACAAACACAAGGTGCTCAGACTGTCCATAAGGGGGAAATCCAGGGTGCACTGGCAGCATGCAAAACACGTTAAAACACATAGGAAACAACTGAAAAACACTTCTGACAGCCAAAAAAAGCCCTTCTGTGGCCATGTGACGTTGTGTTAGATGCATTTCTTATACGTTTTTCATTATTTTACCTATTTATTACTTGAGTTTCAAGTATATTTCCCGTTTTTGTTTTTTTTTCCCATTTGCATGATGGTTGATGTTCTATGTTAAGTTCCTCAGGTTCATTCCTTGTTCACCTCAGTGTTCAGTTCATCTCCTGTTTTAAGTACATTTTGCCCTCCTGCCTTGTAGTGTTTTCTCCTTTTATTGTTTTCTCTCATTGTGATTCCCTTCATGTGTCTCACCTGTGCTCTGTTCTCTGCCCCCCCTTGATGCGTTACACCTATGTGCATCTATCTCCTCCCACCTTGGGTGTTTAAGTGCGTGTGCTCCCCTTTCTCATTTCTCAGGGATCATTGTGTCCCTGTGGTGCCTTCGTTCTTGCTTATCCTTGTAATTTAGACGGTTTTACATTTTGGGGATTTAGGATTTTTGCCTGTGCCCTTACTGGATTTGTTTGCATGTTTTGGATATCAGGGATATCTGGATTTGGTCCAACTGAACCTGCCCAGTCTGCACTTTCTACATTTTGGTCCAAAGCCCTTTTCTCCAACGTTTCCTGGCACTATTCATGACAGTCAGTAGATACAAATTACTGATCAGATAAAACTGTTTTAATTTAAATTTAAAATCTGTGAACCATACAACATACTCATTGAAGTCCCGATTAAGCCAAGGGTTGCTATGACCTGTACGGTCTTAATGTACCTGAAAGTGAGAGACACTAAACTTTAATGTCACTGATCTGATCTGAGTTTAAAAATCAGTCATCAGAACATTAAAAAAAAATATGTTTTAATTCAGCAGAATTGTGTCTTGTTCAGAGTCTCAACTGGATGTTCGGGGTTAGAGATGCTCTGTCCACGGTGTTGATCAATGGGAACTACATGGGGTGGGTGGTCTCTCTCGCAGAGGAGAAGTATCCCCCATAACACCCGTCATCTGTGATGCCATTCATAAACCTGCACTGTTTTGTTAACATGTGCCTTCCCTCAAATACAACGGAAACAGATGGCCATGAAAAGATTTTTTTTTTTTTTTTAAAAAAAAACAAACAGCAACGTTTCGTCCCAGAAATCATGATTCAATTACTCAAAATAATCTACAGACTTTGTTGTGACCAGTGTCGAGTCAGAGCTATTTCCTGTCTGTATCTGTATGCAAAAGGAAACATGAGAGAGGCTTCTGTTCAGGACAGGGCCGGACACATCACTGGAGCTGGAAGATTTTTAATTTATTGCAATTTGGTGCTCCATTTCACATGAGAAAGAGTAGAGATCTCTAAAACCAATACATTCAAACCTCTGTTTGAAGGTAATTTGTAAATAAAGGTAAATAAAGGTAATTTGCTCTCAGTTTGTTTTGGCAGGTTTTTACCAGATGTTTTGAGCAAAGATTATTAAAAAATAATTTCTCTGTTTCCTCTTGATAGTGTTCATGGTTGAAAAGGTTTCGGTAACTCATGAAAGTGAGCAATAAAGACTCCAGATTTGTAGTAAGCAGCTGCGTATCTAGTAATAATTAAAAAGTGACTTTTATCCGTTAAACAACAACTTAAACAGATTTTGAACATTGACATATTTGTCTTATTTCTGATCAAAGTCTTATGGGATCCCTTGCCCAACCTTCCCTCCTCCTGACCACTCCCACAAACGGTGGAGACCCCGCCTTCATCTTGATGCCTGGAGACTGACACATGAGCACCTGCAGTGCAGAGTTAATATCTCACGCCATTGTTTATGCTAATTTTTGTGTGTTGCAGGTGTTACTAAAAAAAAAACCATGTAGCATAGGTAGAATTTACCAATTATTCTATGTCTCACCCAGTGACTAATTTACTTTAGTAATATTTAGAATATTTGCATATGTTGTATTTACAATCAATTTTTTTGCGGTGTAAGATGATCTTCACTGTCTTGTTGACTAGCTTATTAAAATGGGACGTAAACAACATTAAAGTGTCTTTGTTCTTTCCACAGTACCACAGTTCCACCTCTGGTTTGCTCAGAGTAAGGCTGTGTTATGTAATACTGTCCACTGTCTACACTGAGTCGACCTCCTCGTCCTGTGGTCCCTGAAGTCGTGCTCTTCGTCTGAGCTGCTGTACGTCAGCACTGTACTGAATCTCCTGTTGGAAAACTGGCGTCCACTGGTCTCAGAGGCTGTGTCTGCCACCAGTTTGGTTTCCAGCGTTCCCGGTGGAGCTGAGCCCCATTGCCGGCGGTGACTCCTGCTGCGTTACAAGGTTGTAGTTTGAGGCAGAGAGACACTATAGTTACATCTAAAGGTAACTAACCTACAGCATATGAGAGCAGCTAACGGTCACTGATGTCAGGAGCGTTAACTTCGGCTCCACCAGTCGTGTTCAGTCAAGTTGTTCTTCAAAGACACAGAGATTAAGGCTGCATTATAATTGATTTGCTTGATTCCATTGCTGCTTGTTAAGCCAAAACACCTAAAATCACCTTCAGTACTAAATGAACAGCATTAAATATATCAGATTTAGGATTAAGGTTAGTGGCTGACCTCTTCTTGCCTTTAATCTTCACTGCTGACCCTCCAGCTTCTACAGGAGCTAAGCACTGCTATTAAATCCTTTCATTTTAAGTTTTCATTGAATATTTGTCTAGATTATAAGAGAGCTCCATGAGACAGTGTTTCGTTTGTGTGAAACGCAGTCAGTCGCCTATAAAAACAGAAACACTCCCTGCTAAATATGTCACTTTGACAACTTGACATTATTGACAGTGGGGCGTGCACGACAAACACACATGTACACACAGCCAAACTACAGCTGTACATGGAAATTAGTGAGCAATTTCAGTCCGACCAAAACAAACGTGCACATTCCCGACGACACACACATCTTTGTGTCCTGCCAGAACAGGTTCACAGCAAAACAATATGAGGCCAATCAGGGGACCATTGGTATGGCTCTCCCTCTGCTAATGAAGGCACTCTGAAAAGGTAATCTAATTCACCAGCAGTAATTAAGGCTGGGAGCGCCTTGTCACTATCAATTATCCGCTCCTTCACTCATGCTCTCCGGTGTGGACGCTGAGTCTGCCTGACACGCAGCACTGTCGGACAAATCAACTCCATCAGCCCGCCAGTCACTGGCAACACTAATCATGAGAGTGTTCAAACACACACACACACAGAGATAAATACTGTATGCAACAATCACTGCACCATGAACGCGGTAAGCTTTACATGAGTCGGGATGTCCTGACCGGCTGCAGTCAGAGGTGGATCTATAACCAGTATCAGCAGGAGAACCTGGATCCTACAGGAAGCTGCTGTGGGTTCGTACGTCTCTGTTAGATACATCTGACACGTAAGCACAAAAACAAAATTTATCCTTTTAAAATGATTTTCTATCATATTGCTTTCACCCAACTAGAATGAAGCATCATGTGGCCAGGACATGTTGGTTCAGTTCAGAGAATTATAATAAACTCTAAAATGCATTCAGATGGTGCAAAACTTCACGATTAATCATTTATTCTATTAATTGTCATAAAAAAATTTTAATTTTTTCAGAATTTTCATCTTCAAATCGCTTCTTTACTCCAACAAATAGTTAATAACTAAAAGATTCTTCATTTAAGCTCTGAAATGACAAAGAGAAGCTGCAAATCCTGAGATTTAACAAGCTGAAACAAACAAATGTTTAACAATTTTGCTTGAAACCAAACTGAAATGATTAATCGATGATCAAAATAGTTGTCGATCAATTTCCTTTCAATTGATTAATCAATTAATTGTTACAGCTCTTCTCTTATATTTGATTAGACTAGATATAATTTGGAAAATTGTCATTTGTATCACTAGTACTTCATTGGACTTTTCTGCTAAAACACAAGAAGTACAGTAGGCATCAGGGAATCCAGATAGATTTTTTTGAAGGTTTTGGATGGGTGGAACCAACAAATGCTTGATAATTTTGTGCGAAACAACACTGAAAAGATTATTCACTTATGAAAATAGTTAAGTCATCTCACCCTGAGTTGCTGTCTGACACATTGTTTACAAAAATATACACAAAACATCCACATATAATCACTGATTTGGAGACACACCTTCAAGAATGTTGCAACTAGATAAAAGTGCTTTATTTGTCCTGAATATAAACCCAAACACAGAATATAATTTCAGTTTAACGCTCTTTCACACCTGCTTATGTACTGGTCCAAGTTCAGAGCAGCATGAACTTCTTCAAAGTCATGGAAACACTGAAAATTCAACATAGCATAAAAACTGCATGATGTTGAGGAAATGGAGCAGAGTTACAAACACAAATGAGAAGTGCTTTATTTGTCCTGAATATAAACCCAAACACAGAATATAATTTCAGTTTAACGCTCTTTCACACCTGCTTATGTACTGGTCCAAGTTCAGAGCAGCATGAACTTCTTCAAAGTCCTTCTGAGGGTTTTCTAAAGTGTCATTGATCTGGTCACTAGCACACAAAACAAATGGGAGATGCTGCATTGTAACCTTTCATCCTCAGTCTGAGGACAGCGCCGCGATTCAAGCTGACCTTGAGGCTCCAGACGCAGGCGTACACTGACAGACAGGTCTACCGAACACGCGCTTCTCGATGTCTCAGCTTCTGAACTAAATTTCACTGTCTAACGACGTTAGGAGGGGCTCGGCACGGAAGTGCTGCAAAGCAAAATGATAACTTCTGGACTTAGACTTCTGCATGAAACTGAACAATATTGTTACACTTATTGATATATGAATATCAATTCATTGTCACCAAAATGTAAACCGAAGCGTCGATTATTTCAGGTCTGCACAATTAATAGAAAAATATTTGCAACATGGCTAAGTGCAATATCCAAATTGCAAGAAGCTACTGTAATTCTTTGATAAAGATCACAAAGCAAACAGCAGAATAATGAAGCGCTGCAGAGATCTTGCTGAGAATCGTCCTCTCCAAGTGTAACAAAACATGTTTGTTTAGTATAAAATGGAGCCTGTCACATCACCATTATTGCTTTTTCAGTGAACGCATGAAAGACATGTTGCAAAACTGATCATTTCCACCTATCATGAATCATAGCACAATTGCAGTATTTGTCAAAATAAAATTTTGAAGCAGTCATTTAACAGGTATTCATATATCATTACATTGACAAGATATACAAATGTAAATGGTTATTTGTGTATGTTAAGGACGGCCAACTTTTTAAGTTAAAACAATGGAGAAAACTAAATGAAACTAATGAAAAAATATGACTGGACCAATAAAATAAACACTCTCATAGCCTTAATGAATCCCTCAATATCAACCACTGAGAAAAGCACAGATGAATCAGACAAGACCAAGCAACGGTTCTGCCACAGACAGAAACGGGTGCAGAAAAACTTTCCAGGATGTAATATCTGGACCCCAATGTTACCACGAGAACACAAATCACGTTTTACCTCACTGGGTCTACTGTACCTCGTCCTATACGTGACTGAATGGTTTCTAAATGAACAGAAGCAACAAGCAGGGGTGTGACAATACATTGTGTAACATGATAATTGTATCATGAAGCCTCAAATTGTACCGTATTCAATAGCGTGTCTCGTTATTCTCCGATAGTTCAATATAGAAACGACGATACTACTTCAAAGAATTGATTAATAAGAATTTGGGTATATTATTAGTAGTTGTTGTTATACATATCGAATCGTGTCCTCTGTATTGTATCGTTATATCGTTGCACCCCTTCCCAAGCCACAGGAAGGTAGCATTGTCCATTATGCTATGAACAGTATTTTATAAAAGAGTAATAAAGAAATTCACACTTAAGACTTGGATCAGACCTGGATACGACTGAGAAAAGAAGAAGAAGCTCGCACAAGGAGCAACTATTGGACTTAAGAATTTTGGAGTCCTACCAACAACCACATTTGGCAAGTTGGATGTCAGCGTTCTTTATGTTAGCATTTACCTAATGTACAGCCTCAGGAACAAGGAGAAAACATCCGCAGAGCTCTCTGCTGATAGACACGAGTGCTTCATTCTGTCTGAGGACAGAGACACAACTTTTGGCCGTCTTTATATCCCAATAGAAACGCTAAACCTTGGCATAGTTTCTGCTCCGAACGACCCGGCGGAAACTCAGCTGCCTCACTCGACAAACAAACTAAAAGCTCTAATAAAAAGCTCGTGATTTGCCACATTTTTTTTATTGTATCATTAAAAAAAAGTGACTTCAATAGAAATAAAAATCATTATGTTGAGAAAATGGAAATGTATTTTTCACATTCTCATCATTTTGTTAAGTATTACTTTTGTTCAGCCAATTTACCAGTGACTTCTCTACACTTACTTTGCCTGTGCTTTTTTGTTTTTCTTCTTCTTTTTTGGATTCTTCACCTACTTGTTATTGATTATTGTGGATAAGTAAAGCCAGCGCTTCCTCTTTAAGTGTCAAATATGATAATCATACAGCACAACATGACTGAAAGGCCCAAATATCTTAATTCAAAACAAGTCACTTGAAAGACAAAAAAAACTGATTTAAGACACAAGCTCAACAGCCGCAGGTATTTTGATCAACTTTTTCTTTTGTTCCTTAATGGTCTTTAATATTTTGTTTATATGGTAATGTTTGTTTGTCCTTTTCCTTTCTGTTAAGTTTTTTGTTTTGTGTGCTAAAACACCTGACATGATATGAAGCATCCACAATAATTGTTTTGGCTTTTAAAATCACCTCGCTGAAGGCAAAACTGCACATCTCCACCTTAAAAGTTGTGTGTGAGTGTGCGTTTATGGTTGTATCGTTGAGCTGACACTAACAGTTAGTTTGTGAAAAATAGATTAAAAAAAATGTTTATTTCCTTTGTTTCATTTAGTTTGTATCATTATCATTTGTGTTTACTTCCCCGTTACCAGACATCCATCAAAAGTTAGCAGAGCCAAAAAGAGAAAAATCTGCGGCTGTGGCTCAGTGGGTCGTTGTCTAGCCGGAAGAACGGGTATTCAATTCCTGACCTCTACAGTCAGTGATTTGAGGTGCCCTTGGTATGTTATTCCATCATGGAATTTTTTCTGAAACAGATGTTCATCAAGGCTGCAGCAGGGTGACGTCAGACGTCGAAGAAAAGCTATGCAGAGCTAAATGAGTCAGGTTGCAGCGTTGCAGGTAAGAGACCTGCAACGCTTGGACCTCGCAGGCCACCCAGTCCCGTGTCAACCTCACAGTTACATTACAGAATATCAGTCATTGTCGTCTCACGTGTTCCTGACAAGAGTCACGCGTGAGCCGTGACCAAGTGGAACATGCAGGTAACATGGTGGTTGCTGCACAGTTAGCCGCCTCTCCGTCCCATCAAGTGCTACACTCACACCCTTAACCCGGCCTTTCAGCGTGCACTAAACTGACGCGACATGCACTGGGTTTGGAAACATAACTCATGATATAATGTCTGCAGAAATGTATGATTTAACTGTTGTTTTTATTTTATTTTTCTTTAAGAAGAAAAAGAAAATTGTAATAATCAATATTTAATCAAATTTCAATATTCGCAGAATCGCAATAAAAATCGAATCAGGTCCCAAATATCGTGACACAGTCGAATCGGAACAAAACTATATCATCCCATCCATAAAAATCAGTTGTCTTAATTTTTTAGCAAAAAAAAAAAATTGTAGCTGTGAGTTTGAAATAAATCCATCACACTTTCTTCTTGACATTCAAAATTCATGTCTTGATTCAGTTTGTTGTCATTTAAAAGGTATCCGAATAATATGTGAGTATCGTAAGTAATTTTGCATCTAATTTAACACCTTACACATTAGGCTTTTCTCAGGAATTGTTTGCTGCAAATGTAACAGAGAAAACAAGGTAAGATGGTGCAGCGTGCAGATAGAGGAAGTCCATATTTGGAAGGCCCCTGTGACCTCACCAAACCCTTTTTATTCATAGTTCAGGAATTTATACACTAATTATGACAACATTTCACGCCAATTTCTAAGATAAAATGATTTAAAGATGACGTTCCATAACCAAAAGGTCGGACTCAAAAGGTCACCACATAACTTGTGACATCAGTGTTCTGTCTGGGCTACATTTATAATAAATGTTTGAGCCTTTAAGCAAGCAAGCGGCAGGATTCACAGGGAATATCTATCAAGACCAACAACAATCAGATACAGTCAGAGTCGTTGTAACTCAGTGGTCTCATCCCTTTACTGTAATTACACCAATATGCTCAAATGCAACTTCAATAAGAGGCTAATTAAAAGGCTACATGTTAGTTTTCACAGAACCTAGGAGTTATCACCGTCCTAAAAACACGCAAACAGTATTCATCATAAACAAACATCACAATACGCCCGATAGAGCTCGTAACTACAGCCTCTGAAAAGGCTACAGCAGCTGGATCGGAGCATGCCCGTCGCTGATGGCCTCCAACGCACACCGGGAGACAGCAACAGAGATGGAGGGAGGGATGGAAGGGAAAGGCATCAAGGAAAAAAACAAACACAGACATCAAGAGTCACTGAAGCAGCGTGCGAGAGCCACGTGAGGCGGCCCACCCTGTGGAGGAAACAGCAGCTGGTGTGTTACTAACAGCCCTTCAGGGGCTGCGGCCTCCTCAGCCCCGAATATGGCTGAGCAGAACACAGGGACAGGAGGGGACGCTGGGGGGCTAAACGGGGTGAGCAGTTAAGCCTCGTTGGTGACAGTGTTGGCAGGAAGTGCAGGACGGAGCGGAGGGGGCGATGGGCTGCACAGTCCATATTTAAGTGACACATAAAGCAAGTGATTGGTGTCTGAGTATCAAGACAGAAGAATAATAGGTAGAGAATTGAGCTCTGTAGGGTAAATCTGACATGAGAACTCGGGTTTATTGTGTTTTTACAGATTTCGTAATAAGTGATAAAAACTAATTGTTGCTCATATTTGCGAGAGTGAAAAAAAGAAGCCGAACGAGGAAAGGCAGCAGTCAGGTGATTATACAGGTTAATATTATATTCTGGCAGCTAAACAACCAATTTAAGAAACGCTGCACACAGAGACATAATGACCATAAGCAGGAAAATATGCAATTAGTCGTATGCAGGTAAACAAAACACGCCAAGGCACTCATACGATCCATCAAAACACAATCTAAAAAAAGGAATAAATAATAAAAGACCCACAAAGGCAAAATAAATGGACCCACCTACAATTTGAAGTTATGAAACACTGGTCTTTTCACACCTTACTCTGTGAATTAAGGATTAATTTCCTCTAAATTTAAGAGTTGGTGACTTTTAAAGACACTTTCAGGTTGTTAATGTTGCTAATTTTCAATGAAACCAGGTGATTAGGAATCTCGAAGTAAGGGCGATAGGTGATAGAGTAAATAATTTATTTCTTCTCTTGATATCTGCTAGAACCAGCATATTCCACACACCGCTGTGTCATTGTAATGTGTAAACGATAGTGCGACTTAATCGCACTATGATAAGTGACTGCAGGGGCGAGTTGCTGCTCTTTCCTTCTTCTCGTGTCAGTCTGTCCGTCATGAGTGCAGCAAAAATGTGAAAAAAATGTGGAAACAATAATAATAATAATAATAATAATTCTCCATATTCAAATGGACTCAAACTGAAGTTAGTTTGCACAGGTTTGAACTGGATTTCCTCCAAAAGGTCTTCAGCTTCTAAGTTTGGCTGAGAGGTGGAAATGGCTGAAAGTGGCGCAGCTGTGACTGGCGAACACATCATAAAAGTCCATTAACAGAGCTCATAATAAACACCAGCCTGGAATCTGGTTTATCAATTTCTCCTCTGTTAATGAACAAGACTTAAAGCTACACAACATGTAGCTCGTCTCATCATTCGTCCGTAAAAAGCATCGCGTGCCTCTCTTCTCTCGGCCACCATCTTCCTTTATCGTTTTGTTTTTTTTCTCTCACTCTTCCTCTCTCTCCATTTCAATATTGAAGAGAGTTTTATTAAGGGCTAGACTTGTGTGTGCCGAGGCGCTCTCAGTAATTTTCCTACAAAGTGCTTTAATCCATCACACGGCCAACATGTGGCCTTTGCAGCCATACATCATTCCAGCCCGGAGAGAGAGAGAGAGAGAGAGAGAGGGAGATGGGGATGGGGGAGAGAGAGGAGGGGACAGAGAGGGAGAGAGGAGAGAGAGAGAGAGAGAGCGAGAGAGATGGGGGGAGAGAGGAGAAAGGGGCGGGAGAAAGAGAGAGGGGGGAGAGAGAGAGAGGGAGAGGGAGAGGGAGGGAGAGGAAGAGAGGGGGAGGGAGTGGTAGCATAATTTCCGCTCTCCTCCTCCTCCTTACCCCCTTTCTTCTTCTTCTTCTTTCTCTTCTTCTACTCCACCTTCATCTCCCGCCAGAGTTTCCCACCTGGGAGGAAAACCACATCTCCTCCACACATTCCTCAGTCAAGTCCTCTCTCCTTTTACAAATGAGAGTGAGGCAGGAGCACGGATGGAGTGAGGGGAGGGGAGGGGAGTGGGGTGGCGGTAAGCAAAGAGAGAGAGAGCGAAAATGAAAGAGATGGAGATAGGCAGGAGTGAATAAGTGAGTGAATGAGTGTGTGAGGGAGCGATTGAGAGAGGGAGAGATAAGGAAAATGGAGAAAAGCTTACTGGAATGAATTAAAATTGGGGACAAAAGCGGATGAGAGGAAGTCAGGCGTGTGCGCGTG
>KV751394.1:1197656-1213135 GCA_001698575.1 Mola mola
AGAGGAAAGAGGGGGGGGGGGGGAGGGTAAAAAAAAAAAAAAAAAAAAAGCAAAAAAGAGCCGCATTTCCCAGCATGCAGCTGGTGCAGCGTTGCCCTCCATGTTGCCCCCGGCCAACACCTGCCTCCATTTCACTCTCTCTGCCCTCCTCGCACTGAGTAGCAGCGGTGAACTCCGGGGCCCCCTGACTAATGGAATGGGCCCCGTCCTCCAACCATTAGAGGATTGGTGTCCCTTTTTGTGCCCCAGCGTGCCCTCCGGTACAGAAAAAGGGAGAGAAAGGGGTGAGCAAGAAGAAGGTGGCACATTGGCCTTTTATTCCTTCATCCACACACACACACACACCTGGTCAGAACATAACAGCCTGCAGTAATCCAGGCAGAGTAAGGCTTGACATAGCTTAGCATCTGACTGAGGCTATTTCTGAGAGGATATTAGAAATTCTGAACTGGGCGCCGCGCTATGAGGTTTCAAAGATGGAACTCTGTGAATGTGTACGACAGCCGCTGTGGCTGATCGCAGCGCGTCTCTGTGATTTCATTTAGCCGGCAAATCCAGTGCTCTGCCTCAATTACATCTGCTTTACTCGGATGGAAAACACACCTCGCGAGTGCAGCAGAGGAGAAGGAGTGGGGTGAGGAGAGGGGAGGTGAAGGAGGGAGGCACGGAGCGGACTGGGGATTAAATCTCTCGATGAGCCGATAGCACGCTCGCAGACAGCGAGCCAAGCTGTGCTGCACTAATGCTATGCTAATGATATGGAAATGATATGGTAATCTGCCGGCAGTATTCCACCTCACTGGAGAGAAGGAAGGGAATCTGGGAGGCCTTTCACCATTGGTTGCAGACCAGGGACTTCCTGGTGTCAGAGTTCAAGACAAAAACATTTACACACACAGGCACATAATTCAGTTCCTTAATTCCGTGATCTCAGCTAAAATAAAAACAATGCAGCACAGACACCTATTCTAGCGCTAATCGGATTTGCAAACTCATAAGTAAGCGAGAAATAATACCTGTAAACAAAGCAGTATCGTGTGATGTAACTTCGAACCCGGTTGGCTGTGGCGTAAATAAGCCTGCAAGCCGAGAATCGTTTTAATCAGGGTGTAACATCAAGTCGCTGTGCTGTTTTGTATTGTTCTCTGTCGGTGTAAAGTGAAACAGAAAATCATCTATTTTAGATTGTCATCAGATTCTTTTGGTTTTGTTTTTTTTTCTGCACCTGTAACACGCTGCCATTACCTGCGTCTCTCTGGATCCAATTTCACTATTCCATTAAGTTTGCGCCACTGTACGACACCATACAGTTGAAATAACTACTACAAAGACGGGATTGTTGGTGGTGCTGCATTTGTTAGCTTTTTTTTTGTTTTTGTTTTTTAAAGCTTCTTATCCTAGTGGGAATTACCTGATTTTACCCTAAAAAAATGAGAAGAAGTGACGGCAGAAGCTTCAGTTTGTCGGACCTGCAAAAAGCAACTGCGGTACGTTATAGTAAATCTGTCCGTGTGGCATTAAGACATCATCTCAGGCTTTTTTTTTTTTTTTTTTTCCTCTCTCTTTCTGTCTCTGCTTTGTTTGTCTTTGTATTTTACAGTTGCAAAATGGATATGTCAAGGCTGCACAATGGAGAGACGCGGTGACATTTCCTTGGATGCTGAACACTAAATCAAAGAGAGCAACAATATGTTGAGTGCCAGCGTGGAGACATTTGATTCCCATTCCACTCATGCGGCATTACGGCTGGAACGCCAGCAGACATCACAGTCCTCCCAAGCTGGCGTTGGCCTTGTCAGACTCTTCATTCCCCTTCAGTGTTTGCAGAAACAATACATGCATCATGGGCGCTTTGTGACGCAGCGGCTCCTTCTTGATATTTCGATTATTTGCGAGAGGTTTGACTTAACAAAGGCGATTCGGTGTCAGTGACATTTAGCATCAGCCTCTGGCGACAGACAGGTAAAAGAAGCCAGTCGGCAGATTGGACCTGGGGGGGTGGGAACAGCCAAAGTGGGGGCTGTTTAAGGCCCTCCTCGCACGCCTCATTAACACACAGAGAATCACAGTGCGGCAGCCGATCACTGCTGACAGGATTATTGAGTCATTCTGCAAATGTAAAAGCAGGCTGTGAAAAAGAAAAGAAAAACGGTGAAAACATGTTTCATAGAGTCACGTATGTGCAGAAATATCATACCCATCATGTGATTGCTTTGGTCATTAAAAATGCATCGGCACTGTCAGCGGTGCATTAAAGAGCAGAAAACAGCACAGGAACTGTCAGGGGTGTCCGTGTGCGTTTGTGAGGGACGGTGAGAGACAGACAGGCAGAGAGGGAGACAAAGACTGGGGTGGACTGTCCAATACACTCCTGATAAAGGTCAAAGAGATGTTTTATTCATGATCCGGGCTGCAGCAGCCGCGGTGGCAGTGGTGGCGGCGCTGGGGCCAAGGTTGAAATGAGCACGCGTCCCTGTTCCCCAGAGCCAATGCCACACACGGCCAGTGCTTATCAATAATGTCACACACACACACACACGCACGCACACGCACACGCACACGAACATCAAGCATCACTTATCAATAACCTCAAATCACAGTTTTTTTGATTGCCTGCTGTGAGCAAAAATCAATGGAGGAATATCCATCAGCTGCTGAAGAACAAGTGTAATCCACTTTAAACCAATGTAGTGGAGAGTGCAGCCATTATGTAATCATATTTTCTTAGATTTCTCACCTGTATGTATCTATAAACAACAATATACAGGCCTGTGAAGCTTATGAACAAGAAAACAAGTGTGGTTCTGCATTAATTCACCTAAATGGGTCTACATATATGTAATTTATCACATTTTATGGATCCTCCTCTCTGTATTCAGGCACTTGGACATGACTGGATGCTTTAACAAGCTGTATCAATGGATTTTGAAACAATGTTTTTAATCAAATACTAAATGGAGAAGATGGTGAAGAGGAAGGTTAGTCTTTGCGTTTGAAAAGAATAAAACAATCCCTTTTAAAAGCCGATATATAACGGAGCACAGTGGGTCTTACTTTGAAAAACTTAAGATTGTAAAGCTTTCATTGAAGAGAGTGAGAAGAAGATCATTTTAAAATATCTTATGGAACCTCCTCGTTGAACTCGCTCTCACAAAGAAAAAAAAGCAGAACTCCACCTGACCAGGAGCTGCACGGCGCCGCCTCATTCGCGCCGCATTCACTGAGGAAGCTGACACAGTTTCACACTCGCCAAGCAACGTAACCTTTAAAGTATCGACGTGGATCACATCTTCTCTGGTCTTCTGACTAATGCAAAGATTTCAGCACGACAGATTAAAACCCAGACAAACAGGTAAAGACCCAATTATCTCCACAGACGTTCAGCCTCAGCCTATTGCGCATGTAGGCTTTCCAAACTGAGGCCGGGCAGATGGACGTGTCCATTCATGTGTGAGGTTCACTCAATGGGTCTTTAATCAGATCGGAAATATTCAGAGACGCTGCTGTAACCTGATGAAAGTCAGATAGCCATCAAATAGGAAACAGAAGTCGGCACTTCAGCAGCTTTTTAAAACAGACCCCCGCTAACCCGATTTAGAAAATATGAGCTGCAGGTCCGCAGGTGGACGCAGCGACAGGGGTTTTAAAAATGCACTGACCCGTTGTATGAACTCCAGCCCATGCTGCCTGGCCAGTGCTCGGGCGCCTCTGATGCCTCGGTCCGTTTGCACCGCATAGAAGACGTAGCGGTCGGTCCCACGATGCCCCTCTGTGGTCACTAGTTTCCTCTGCAGCAGGCAGCCGAGCACCAGCAGGACTGCACCGAACATGGAGCCTTTCAACAGAAGATGTGGAGGAAAAAGAAATTCAAATAGGTACAATGGAACATTTTTCAAATACTGTTTACCATGGAAACCAGCTTAGTTACTTTATATCCTAATGCTTGAGTGTTTTTCTGTGAGTAAAACAGGTGTGCCACGCTAATGAAGGCATTCAAACGCTGATGAAAATAAGCATCGCAGTGGGCAAAAGTGAAGCAGTAGGGCTGCACTTCATTTCCACTCAATCTACCCACTATTTTTCTAAATAACTGGTCAATTGTTTTGTCTACATTAAGTCAGAAAACCCCCAAATATTCAAAGAAACAGTTCAAAACCTAAAGAAATGCAATTTACTGTCACATATGAGCAGAGCTGATTTGGTTATGTGGTTAAAAAAATTATTCAACGTCTATTTTGACAATCAAATAATAATTTCAGTTTTGGTTTGGATAATTTATGGAGTCAATGATGAACTGATTAATCCTGAAATTGATCAGCAGATTAATCGATGATTAAAATAATAAGTAATTAATTAGTTGCAGCTCTACGTATGAGAAAGCGTCAAACCGCCATAAGAAGACAGAACCAGTAATTGTTGGGCTTCACAAACAAGTACACGAATCAAAATAGTTGCCCATTCACTTGTAAGCTCTGCGCGTCAGGCAATATTTTCCTTTTATGAACTGATAGCCATGAATCGCCATGGATACACGCTCTCTCCATTGGCTCTATAATAAATCTGACAGAAACATCTAGATAAGAAAAAACAAACACCTACGGTTTTAAAAACATCATCATAACACTCTAAATACCATCTAACCACACAAATGAGTTTATAGAGTGTGGGATTCAGCAGCGCAGCACAAAGTATTGAACATTGGCAATTGTGAAACAATTTGCCCACAGCCACCTCCTCTGTACTTCTGCATGAAATCCACAGTGGCCGCCACCTACAGCATGTGAACCACCCACCTGTAGCCACAGAAAGTGGTACGTCCAGGAGAAATCTTTCACCCAGTGCGATGAAAGCTAGAACTCTGGCATCGGGGGCCCCAAGCGAGACAACACACTCTCTCCAGTTCCCAACCCACACATTTAATCTCCTGGCCTTGATGCAAATGCTTCTGAGAGCAGAGGAAAAAGCAGCAGCGCTCTCACTGCGTGAACTGAGTCCCCTCTCTAAGCAAAACAGGAACTTTATCGGTCCACTCTTTATGCCTGCACTTTCCTGCGAATGATCGCGGGACAAAAAAGTTGTCACCTCGCTCTTCCAATAAAGCAAACACCCGATGCACTGTTGGAAGAACGCAGCGCTGAAAAACATTAGTTAAACTCCCACTCCTTTCCCCTGGATTATGCAACTGTTGATCTGTGATGTGGGATGATTTGTTTGTATATGCATTAGTTTTTATCGAAAATATTGGAAAGCCATTATGTAAAAACTTGTATTCCCACATGTATGTCTATTGCTCATCCACACAGCTCGAGAAAATACTTTCTTCGCTCAAATCCAGGGTTTACGGATAGAAGATGTCTTAACCAAGATGTTAATTAATTAGATACTCATTAGAAAATTAGTCACATCACCAGTGTTGTTGTTGTTTCAAGTCATGTTTCAAGCAGGATTCTTCATTCTGTGGTTCCAGTAGGGCTGCAACTGGATATTTTCCACTTTTGATGAATATTTTCTCGATTAACCAATCGTTTGGTCTATCTGGTGATGAAAATGTTGAAGAAAGCCCAAAATGACATCCGGAATCATCTTTTTTTCACAAATCAGAGATACTCAATTTAGTGTCTCAGAGAAGCAAAGTAACCCAAAATCGAGGGTTATTTTGTTTTCATCAAAACGAAAAAATCTTTTTATCTAGATTCCAAATAAATGGTTATGTGCTATAAGTTCAGAATTGATTAGAGCTACTACTACTACTACTCGGGAACAATCATTTCTTCTTCACCACTCTAAAAGCCGACTTCAGAAGTTGTCCTGTGCTACCACTAGCAACTATTGTTTTAGAGCAGCAAAGAAAAACTGACGTCTGTTATTTTGAAATATTTTACTCTCGATAAGTAAGCAGTAGAGTTTGTAAGTATGCAAGTTTGCAACAGTATGCAAGGTTGTAGTGTTGCCAGTTTCAACACAGGCAACCTTATAAAGCATCTGAAGAGGCATCACGTGAATGACGACTTCCCCAACGCAAGATGGGCCAAGGACCACAAACTTCAGCAGCAACTTTGGAAGCTTCATTCTGAGAAAAATTCCCAACGACAGCAAAAAAGCAACAAAGATAACTGACAAAAATATCGAGCTCATTGTCCTGTCAGTCGTTGAAAACGTGAAATTTTGCCACTTAATTGAGCATTTGGAGTCACGGCTCACATAGGATGAAAGACGTGCAGGCAAGCAGCTTCACTGGTGACATTTGGAGCTCCAGCGTGTGCTCCATGTCTTGGCTGAGTTTAACTGCACACCAGGTGGTCACAGTGTCACCATCAACATTTACCCTTCAAAGTGCTGCAAGCAAACCAGTTCCGTGGGTCGCATGCTGGCACGTTAGAGGCCACAACAACTGAGGAAATGCTGATACAGAGGAACATCCCCCAAGTCCAACATTCACGTTGTTTTGCGCAACATTGCAGGCAACGTGAAAAAAAGCCATGACAAGATATGCACATATATGAAACCCACTGGTATCAGATCAGTACTGGTTACAGTATCGGGACATCTATACTTAAAAATACTTCTTTACTCCAACCAACCGTTAAAGACCCACATACTCTTCATTCGCAGGCAGGAATGACAAAGAAAAGCAGCAAATCCTGACATTTAAGAAGCTGGAACCAACAAACATTGAGTAATTTTCAAAACAAGACTGAAACGCTTATACAAGTATCAAAATAGTCATCGATTACTTTTCCTTCAATTAACTAAGTGACTAATGGATTAGTTGTTGGCAGCTCTGTAATTGATGAACGGTGTTCATTGATATTAAACTAAATACTTCAGGTTTTTACAGCACTTTATGAACCAAAGAAATAATCAGCGAATCAAGTAAATCATCAGATCGACGACGAATCTGATTTGTTGTGAAATTTAGAAGCCGATGTTTGTACTTTTTGGGTGTATTTGGTCATTCAGCTCCCAGCAGCGTACAGTAAAGCTCCACGCTAGAAGATTGAGATCTCTCACTCTCTCTATAATTCTGTTTGTATGTTTATCTGACTTTCCTTCAGAAGCAAAGTGCCTCCTCCTGCAGCGCTTTCGCCCCCCAACAACGAGCTGTTCCGCTGACCACCGTTTAAAGTCTACATCATCGTTCAGCTCCAATCTCTCAAGCCACTGATTGAAATCGATAACCTCGCTCGGGGCCCGGGCCCCAGTCAATCCCAGCGAGGTGCAGAGCCGGCGGCGGGAACCCCCCACTCAGCGAGGAGCGGGCCTCGGGCAGAGATGGAGCAGACAGAGGGCGGAGGGGGAGGGAAGAGGGGAGAGCACATGAGGCTGGAGTGGAGAAGAGCCACACTGAACAGCGTCAGGTCCTCCAGGCCAACTGGGACGCTGATAAAGTACCTGGACATTTTTATAGACAAACTACTTATTTCCATCCTCCTATCGCTTGGGAAGACTGATAACTTTATATTCCTCTCAGGCGCTGTGTTCTGCTAATGTACCTGGTTACATAAAAGTAACAAAACATAAGCACAAAATTATGTATGTATGTATGGTGATGTGCTTCTGGTATAATCTGAAAATATACGTTCTAATTTGGCTACCCACCCTCTCAGTAGCCTTTCCAAACAAATCGTGCCACTTCTTCCCATCCTCTTTTGTAATATTATTACGTAATGCAGCTTAGTTTCAGCTACCTATAGCACTGCGACTGTTTACCGGCTTGCAGCATATGTATGGAGAGTGGCGTAATGAGAGAGACGTCTGTCTGAGGGAGGGATTTTCAACTTGTACAGTGAGACAGTAGAAAGAGGAGACTAGCAATTTGGAAAATTATCACTTGAGATTGCCTGGAGCTACACTTTTGTTTGATCGTGTTCTCATTTTCAACCTGTTTCCCAGTGTAAGTAGGACCTGCCTAATGTTTGAGGACACCAGTAGCTACTGGAGGCTGCTTCATTCACAATTTCCTCTGCAAGATTTTTAATTGGCTTCAATTTTGAATGGCTTACCGTAAAAATAAACAAACACTACAGCTTTCACTTAACACTCTACAGGTTATTAGAACACAGCGTATAAAACAAATTTAGAGACATTCAATTAAGTGTAACAGAAATATGTGCTCCTCGGGCAGACCTGTGGAGTTGCGCTTGGGATTCATTATGCAGTGGCACGCAGTCTCAGCCTTAGCTGAGACATTGATATTGCAATAATAACATTGTTTCCTGAACTCTTGGAGAATACATTTTATCTAGGCTCAGGTGTTTGCTGTTCTTAGGCTAAAGTTGATGTTGAGTCGATATTTGGGATGAAGATGTCTTTTAATTTCAGTTCCTGGGACAACTGGAGGCCGTATCCTCTACAAGAATGAAACGCCCTCAAGCCCTCTATAAGGAATCACACCGTCCATGACAGTTAGCCAGTGTTTAACTCTTGATGCCATCCTGACCTATAAAACAACTCTTGAATGTGTTTAGCAGCACATTTGCAGAGCTGATCATTTATGAAGAGAGGCAGAAGGAAGTGCTGCCAGTCCTGATGTTCGGAAGAAAAAAAAATAGAAAAATGTAACTCATTATGCAAAGTCATTACAAGCCGCTGACTGTACTGCTTAAAGAGCAGGAGTTAATGGTGGAATCGTATCGTGCTGGATGTGTAGAGGTCAAACTGCCGGTCAGAGGATAACATTATGTTACCTGTCCGGATTATTACTCCAACCAGGCCACGGACGACTGTTTTGAAGTCTAACTTAAATACCAAGGCTATTTTCAGGGTCCGACAACAGTGAAATGCCATTTTGTTACTGCTCACCAGGTGACTTGGAAGGACATGGGGGGCAGCAGTAGAGCTTCTTTAACTGGAGACTCTGAGCTAACAGGGATTCGAACTGAATACAGCTTTATAGTTCCACCGCAGCCAAAAAAAATATAGGCGTCACCCATTAAGACAATAACCACATTTAAAACAATATATCTTACTTTTTACTGTGCTCTTAATTATCACAACACACCATCAAGAAAACAGCAAAATATGTGGCAACAGTTAATACAATAAGAGGGTCTAAATCTGCATTGGATATTTTTGTTGATTTTATTGTTCTTTATTTTTACTTCTGTTTGTTCTAGATCACAGTCCAGACTGCAGCAAGTCAAATTCAGAGAGGAAGGGGCTGCCAGTGTCACTAACATTAAGTAAATGTAGTTTACCAGAGCAGAAACTTTATAAATTACGTATGATTTCTGTTACAGTTATTCTAACAACTCTTGTCAGATTACTGTTTTTGAATGAAACAGTCAGTCTTACCAGACTGATATGCTATAGTATTGAAATGTCCTTGTATGCTCAGATAAAAAAAAAAAACAGCTTATATTACCCTGCTTGTAAAGAGATATAGATAATATCACTACATGTATAAGAGAAAAGCAGCACAAAGCCGCACAGCAGCAGTTCTGCAGGTGAACATAACCCATGACCCTGCTGTGGATCAGGGATGTCGGGGCCAAAGAAAGGTGATACATGTACTTGTTCATGTGCGTGCACAGATGTTATTATTATTATCATCATGAACTGATTAGTCCTTGCTGGCTGTGTGGGTATGAATAGAGTTCCACAAACATTAGGTTTGATACACCTTTAAAGGACAATTAACACTTTTTGGATGCTGCTTTTGATGCTGGCACTCTGAAAGATGCCTTTCTGATGATAACCCAGTTAGGGATAAAGGAAATGACACTGTTCAGCACCAGTGTTTTTAAATAAGATACACAGTCCCCTGGACCCTGCATTGAACATACGTAAATGGACATACACATCCACCTGATGTCTTAAACGGACATTGGCAATGTGGAAAGATAAGAAAGGTTGCTTATTTTGACTTTCTTAAAATGAATTTTACTACATTTAGTTAGTTTCTGAGCTCCAAGGAAAGCGGAAACGTCACTAGTATGCATCCAGGCCCTGGTTGTGTGCATGCACGTGTGTGTGTTTAACAATAATTTCATGCTATGGGGTGGATTTTCAATGGATGCTGCCTCTGCAGGAGTCTGACCACTCACCCATACGCTCGCTACACACAGTTTCCACGCCTTCCATACAGTTCATTACGTTTATCAGGAACTCACAACACCAGGTCGTCATTATCCGGACATTAAAATCTCCCAGTAGATTAAATGCATCAAACCATTTCATGTTTTGATGCTCATACAGAGGAATGAGAAACTGATAGTTCTAAATTTTGATTTTGAAACGTGGTTGTTCCCACACAGGGAAATTCAACCTAGTGCAGAGCATCAGGACCTGGAGAGGAGGCTAGTCTGAGGGCGAGGGAGGGGAGGGGAGTCAAACCAGCAACCTGACTGCGTCCATGTGCTGCTGGGTCCTGCGAGGACTGAATAGGGTTCGTAGCGTAGGAAGGAGCAGAGAAAAAAAAACGTTTACCTTTCCCATCCGTCCGACAGAGCCTGCCTCCTGTTGAAAGCAGAGCGGGAGGGTGATTCATCGTAGAGAGACAAAACAAAAAAAATAATCTGCTGGCGCGTCCATTTTTTATTGTCTCCACTGACTCCCGGTAATAAAAGGTGCAAAGCAGCGCATGCAAAACACCGTATCTCTCCCGCATCTCCACATTGGACACGGCGGCCAAACGTGCAGAAACAGCGAACTGTGCGTCGACAAAACGAGCACATCCACGGCGAGCGGCTGAACGGGGGAAATTTGTTAAGATGTGAGAATGCATTAGAATGCAAGAAATGGTGTGATGGCGAGAGGGACTGTAGGGAGAGACAGATCTGCATATGGAAATTAGGGTTAGCTTGGATAAAATTCTACCTAAACTGCTGCACTGGTTTCTATTAAATTGGGCGGGACTCCTGCAGTGACAAAAACTTTGACTGTCGAGGTGGAGAACAGATTCTGTGCGTTACATGAATTTATCTAGAGACAGAAATGCACTTATTTACATATGTTTTGAGAGCGTTCAGTAGCATTGGTGGTACGTATCTTTGTTGCAGCCTCTATCTGATAACCTTTGTTTAAATTAAAGCCGGAACTCCAAACGAACACGAATGCGTGCAACTATTTTAATTACTTTAGGACAAAATGAGGTCAAAAAGTGATTTTGGCAACGTCGCTAGACGACGTTAGTTATTTCTGTGTATAAACCTCTCGAGAAAGGAAGGCGCTGAACATTCGGGAAAACGCCAGAGACTCTTCATCGCTTCCAACTTGGACTCAAATGCGACGACGGAAAGGCGCAAGCAGTGAAGCCTCTCGCTCTCTACAGGCGAGATCTCGAGACCACGCCTACAGCGAAACTTCGGACCAATCGCCGAGCGCGGGGTGGGGCGTGCGCATGCGCACTCTGTCTGCGCGGGATAGACTGAAAACCCAAACAACGGAGTAATGACAGCGGTGAAATGTTCATAGTTTACTTTACATTTACGGATCAAATCACGGCACAAGAAGCCGAAATACGAGGTTTGTCGCTGGTTAATTCCGTTCGCGTTTGATTGAACGCCGCTGGGCTTCGTTTCCGGGTTCGATATCCTGTTATTTCTGTTTAACGTGAGGGACTCAACTGCATTCAGTAGGTACTGAGTAAACAGCAACAGGATGATGATGTGGATTTATTTACACAGTAAAGAGAACCTTTTATCATTTCTGCGAGTAGCTGTCCAAAGCTTTGTTTTCTGCATATTGTAATATTTTTTAAAACAATTGTAGAAATACATTAATACCTTAAGTATAACAATGCATTGTTTCAAACTGCTTTGAACATATACAATGTTTTTACCTACTGTAGTATATGAACGCCTGTTCCGAACTATCTGCACCTACTGCAACGTGTTGTATATGTTCTGTGTAACAGTCCTGTCATTTCTCAACATGTTTTTGTCACTGCAGGTGAGACAGATTCTGCAGCATGGCGGATGACTTCAGCCAGTCCCTCACTCCACCAGTTTCTCCCTTTGCGGCTGACAGCTTGTGTGAGCTGATTGCAGCACAACCGTCGTGCTTCCACTGCTCTGAAACAAAGGATGAGCCCACCGGCGCTCTCTCCCCTGAGGGGTACACTGCTCGGGGCACCCTGAAACGGTATATCCACTGCCATTATCATGACCAAGAAAAAACAAAACAAAACACTACCACTTTGTACTCATCTTTACATATTTTGGACACAAATGCATGTCTTTTTCTTTGCAGTGGTCAGTTTTCAGTAATTTGAGTACACCAAATTAATTACCACTCACTTCTCTTTGAATGGGTCGGACTTAAAAGTCTGGAGAGCATAGAAACCTAACCGATTGCACCCATTTCCTCTCTGCAGACTGCTGCTGCGTCTTGATCCAGCCCCTGCAGAATATGAGACGGACACTGTGGAGATCTTTGGCTTTCCCTGGGTAACAGAAACAGCACTGGTAGAATCTACAAAGCTACTCTTCGGCCTGTTCAGGTGAGCTAAGATGTAATACAGTTTACTTTTAAAATACAAAACAGTTTTAGTGCAGATTTATCCTGATACAGTTGTTCGAAATGTATTTGGTATGGAAACACTGTCCACTGTACTTCATTCATGTATATATACTGGTCTTAATTTCTCTGTGTTATATTTCAGACAAAAGGTTTATAGGCTAGAGACCTTGGTGCAGTCCACTTTTTCTCATGATTTTGGTAAGCTATTAGTTATATTTTAGTTGTCATGTCAGTATTGACAGTATTTGGCCTCACGGACTTTGCTTATAAGTAATGTACACTGGCAAAAAAATGTTCCCAAACAGGAAATTATGGTCTTAAAAACCACTTATATAGGCAAAATTTCAGCATTCAGCATTTAGAAAAGTTATTAGTTGGGAGAAAGTCAGTCAAGTTGATTATGCCCCCTTAGATATGTACTAGAAATCTTGACAGCTTCAACTTGCATCGAACTCAAGACCTTAAAGTTGAGGGGCAGCTGGTCTGAGGATAAATTTTACCAGCCAATTGTCTTAAAACATGTAGTAACTACATATGAGGTGATTCGTATGATTAACTCGGGAACAATAGCCTAACTGGGTATAAGTGAAGCCCTCTGTTTGCTGACAGAAATGAAAGGAATTTAAGTGAATAAAATGTTGGGCTGTACTAAAATCTTTTTAACAATAACGTTCCACCATTTACTTGCATATTTAATTTGAATATCTTATCATCTGTAGGATATAAGTTTTGATCTTAAGTGGCAAAATAAGACTTTAATAGACCATATAGACCAATAGTCCAACTTTAAAAGAAATTTAATTTCTACTCTATCCAAGTAAGTGTCCAGAAGTCGAGGTATGAATGCTTAAGGTAAATATTTATGACAATAATACTGTAATGTCCCGATGTGATTGCCCTAATTTCAGTCAAGAAGAGATAACAATAAAAAACATTACAGAACTGTGGGCTTGTTTTACCTGAGCTTCAGGTAAGCTCACTACATCCCTCACGTGTTTTAGGTCAAGCAGGAAACCTCCACTATGAAGCCGAGGACCTGAGACAACAATGTGTTTCATTTCTTCAGTATATCAAAGTCTTTTTGCACAGGTAATTCCACATCTTTCACGTAACCACAGGTGCTAATCCTTTCAATATTTTATCCGTATGTTGTAATAACTTGAATCATCTGCTTCTACTGCATTTGATTGCTTATTTGGACTGTGTCTTTTTTTTTTTCTTCCGTTTAGGTTCCTGGAACCTTGCAGCTCCTTAGAAGCAGGTCACTCGCACCCCTACGAGGAGCTGGAGGCTCAGTTCCCCTCTGCCCTCCTGGAGGAGCTGTTTGGCATCACTCTCCTCATAGGACGACTCAAAGACCTGCCCGCCAACGTTCAGAGTGCCTTCACTATGTCTAACCAGGGAAAGGTGTGTGTGTGAGGTATTGGCACCAGGCTTTTACAGCAGGTGCAAATAAGTGTGGATGTAAAGGAAATACTATAACGTATGGTGGGGAACACGTATGACCCATGTTTTTCCCACACTTGCTATCAGCCAATACATCTTATTATAACTTCAGAAAATGTTTTCAGTTGATCTTTGTACTTTTCACTTTGAACTTGGTGCTCTGTGTTCCTCCCGCAGATTTTTCCTCCCTCTTGGCATTTGTTACACCTTCATCTTGACATCCACTGGTCAGTCTTGGAGATCCTTCACATACTTGGTCAGAGGCTACAAGGTACATTTCCTACCCTTGCAGCAGAATACTTAGACAGGAAATAGATGCCTTAGATATTGCATTCATATGTTAGGTTGTAGTTTAGGAATACACAGATTTTATATATAGTTTCGGAATGCAATCCCTTGTAAACCCTATTATGGTGGGGAAATAACATTAAAATCTTTGGAACTGATGCATAGGTACTGCTACAGAGATATTTTCTCTTCATACAAGGTAGGTGGAAGCGTCGCACACTGGCTGGTTATGTGACACCTAACAACCAGCACAGTAGGGCAACAATTCTCTGACTTGTAGCTCACTGTGAGTCATTATCATGGAAACAGCCGTTTAGTAATTTTACCTGTTTTTCTCTCCAGGCCAGGTGGTATACGCCCACCAGTTTGTGAACCTGACAGGAGAAAACCTCACTGATACCAGTCTGTTTGAAGAGCACCTGTGCAGTCTGCTGTGTGACCTAACTGGTCTGGCCATAGGCAAATACAGCAAGGTGGGCGGCTGGCCACAGAGGTGTACCAGTCATGTTTCTAGATTGTTTTTATTGCTGGAAAAAATGCAATGCTGCTGCTGAACATGTTCAATTGGACATTTCATATTCAGTTGAAGGTACAGATGGCAAATATTCCAAACAAGTATTACACTTTTAGGGCAGAAAAGCTTTAGTTCAGGATAATAAAGATATTAATCATCTTTTTGCATTGTTGAAGAGAGCTGCAGCTGGAAGTTTCCTACATTAAATGGATCGTGTGTTTTTTTTAGGTGAGGCCTACAGAGGCACTGAGCAGCCGTCATTACCTCTGTTCCTGCACCAAAGAGCTGTGGGTCCTGCTTATGCACCTCCTGGAACACAGAAATAAAGTGTTGCACACACAGGTAACACAACTACACACACGTTCACACGTAATGTAATATATCTCTGCCCATGCTGAACTGACTGGTGTGTGCTTTCCTCTAGTCTTTCTGGAGCTACATGAACTCGTTGTTGAGGCCTCTGGTGTCAGGGAAGCCAGCAGCAGAGCAGTTCAGTGGCCTCCCCACACACTGTAAGGACCCTCTTGGGTTCACTTGGTGGCTGGTCACTCATTTATCAATGTTAGGCCAGTACAGCCGTAACGGCACAGCCCAGAACGAGGTGAGAATCTTACGGAGTTAACACCAGAGGTTAAATAACAGCAAAATGACCTGAGCAGAAATATAAAAGAGTTTGACAAGGTTGCCAACAGAAAATATGGAGCATCTGGGAAGCCTTTGATGTGTATGGGTATTTTTGAAAATGTTCTTTTTTTTTTTTTTTTCATAT
>KV751394.1:1218487-1233845 GCA_001698575.1 Mola mola
GCCCTGTCGCTTCACAGCAAGAAGGTCCTGGGTTCAAATTTGATTCAGGGCATCTCTGTGTGGAGTAAGCAGCCCAAACACCTAAATTACATTTTTTTTTTTATAGTAACATTGTTCAAATTGTGGACTGTCTAAAAAGTTATTAGAAAGTTCCATTCATTTCTTTTGTTGATCTCCTGGGGGAACAGGATATACCTCTGTTTGTTTAATTCATCTAAATCCCCTAGGATTTTATTTATTTATTTATTCTCTTTTTGCTGCTAAATTGTCTTCAGTGTTCACCAATTGGTTGCCAATATTGTATAGTAACATTGTTCAAATTGTGGACTGTCTAAAAAGTTATTAGAAAGTTCCATTCATTTCTTTTGTTGATCTCCTGGGGGAACAGGATATACCTCTGTTTGTTTAATTCATCTAAATCCCCTAGGATTTTATTTATTTATTTATTCTCTTTTTGCTGCTAAATTGTCTTCAGTGTTCACCAATTGGTTGCCAATATTGTCTATCATTATGTGCTGTGCAGCAAACTGAGGATTTTATGCTAAAAAAAAACTCAAGGCCACAAGACGCATCCAACCAGCATGAATAACCTCCTGCATTTCCTCAAGGTGCATGTAATTTCCTAAATATGTTTTACATTGTTCGTCTTCACACAGCACCGAATGTCTTATCACAATTTTCCACTTCCACTGTCTGGAAAATGTTAATAAATGGGCTGAACACTCGACTAAGAACATTGCAGTTCACATGGTCCAAGTGTTGCGGAGCCCTGCGGAATGATCCATGTAGTTGTATTATTGCTGAAATTTTCCAGTGTCTGTGCTCCATCCTCTCCACCCTGCGTGCATGCACACACACACACACACACACACACACACACATGAACCACCACACCTGCCCACACAGAGAATGTGAAACACTAACCTATGTGTGCTCCTCTCTCATTTCACCGCCGAACTCCCATAACATGATATCTCGTTAGCTTTGCTAATTCCCAAACTTCCCATCTCGGATGTCGGGGTTGGAGGGCACACATTTGCACATTAATGGCCAAGGAGGGAGAGAAGAAGAGAAGTCCCAGAGGCCCTTGTGTGTTATGGCCTGGACCACGCTGACCCATTTAACCAAATAAGAAAAACTAGTGCTCTCTCTTTCAAATTCATCCTGACAAATTACAACATAATTCTTTGGCCTGGCAGTTCTTGGTATCTCTTTGTGATTAATGCCTTTTTTTCCGTGACACAATTAATGGGCAATTATGTAGCCTGGCAAATTTAGCCGGTGCATCATTATGTCCACTGAGAGCCGTGTGGAATCTGCACACATTAGGAGAATTATTCTGCCAATGGCTGAGGCGACAGAGGGTCCGAACATTCACTCTTGATAGTCATCGCCATTACGCTGAGGCAAGAAGCCAGTCCCGGGCATAATTCCTCAGTTTTATTCCTTCTGACGACCCTCTGCTATGGGAGGGGATGGGGTTGGCACTGGCTGAGGAGGTGAGCTGGCAGTTGCGCACCATTATTGGGTGTGTTTTTGGTACAAAAAATTAATCCCCATCTCCTTGGCTTTAAAAAATACAAGCCATCCCGTGAATCATTTCCCTTTGTGAAGACCTCTTACTGGATATTGAGCTTTTATTTCCAAAGTCAAGGACAACTACTGTCAGGTTTTTATGGGAAATTTGGTAACAGTTAGGCCTGTTATATATTCGGATAGGAATAGAGCAAGCTTGTGTCTCTGTTGTTATGAGAGATCCCTGTTTCTATTGTTTCCCTGTTTCTATTGTGTGTATATATGTATGATGGAAGCAGCTGGGGAAGGGTTAAACAAGGTCCCTAATGGTGTGTTGGCGCGAGTGTGTGTTTGTGTGTATGCGTTGCAAGAAGCTGCACTGAGGAGGATTAAGTGGGGTCTCTGACGATGTCTTGTACAATGAGGGTTGATGGGTGTGAAAGGCCCATTCCACAGTAGTAACGAGGCTAATGAATTCAGACTCTAATCGATTGTCTCAGCTCTCTCTGGATTAGATGCAACCTTGCTGGAAGGGAAGGCATTGCTGAGGTGTGTGTGTGTGTATGTGTGTGTACCATAGTAGCACACTACACTACCACTACCCCCCCCCCCAAATGGTTGAGGATTGGGGGGGTGTAGTTCTTCTATTCCTTTCTCTTTTTTCCCAACGCACCTCAACCTCTCTTCCCCACACCCCCATCCAGATGAATGAGGGGGACAGGAGGATCATCTCCAGTCTAAATGAGATTACAGCTCCTTCAGCTGCTTATCTGGGTTAATGCCAGCCACTGTGGGGCTGCTGTAGCGGCTGGGGCCAGGGCCAAGGATGAGCCAGAAGAGCCAAAGTATAGTCTGTGTACAGGGGATCAGCATTAGGCTCCACTCTATGCCTATAATATCCTTCTCTCCTTCCCCACTCCTACCTCCACCCTGCTCTGCTCCACACTGCAGTGCACTGCTGCACCCAGTAATCCCCCTGGAGAGAGGGGAGGAAAAAACCCATGAAAGAGTGACAGAGAAACAGGGGAGGAAAAGGATTTTGAGAGAGTAGAGGGTGGAGTTGGAGGGTGTTGTTCACAAGGGAGGGCTGTGTTTGGATGTTGCATCGGTAGATTTGTTTATCTGCTGTCTTTGTCTGTATGTGTCTGTCCTTCCAGACGGGTCCATCAGCACACTGTCGGGTCAGCATGGGCCCCTGTTAGCACCAGTGCGGTGAAAGAGCGCCACCTAGCGGTAGCAACAGCCCTCTGGGCTCACTTCTACCACTTCCTGCGCAGTCTACGCCTCTCTCAGACCCCTCCAGCACAGCTGGCAGATGCTGCTGCAGGTCAGTAACTGAGGAGAGGGAAGAAAAGCAAAGTAGGAAAGAGTTATGGATAAGACGAAAGTGATGACTGATGATTTTGAGTTAAAACTCAGGACACATGCGTAACCTTTTTGCATCTTACTTGTTCACGTTCTAGTAAAAAAAAAAAATAAATAAATAAATAATAATTTCATCTTCCTCAGGCTTCACTCTGCTGGCCTTCGATCTGCCCAGTTCTGCCCCCCATGACCTTCAGCCCAACCCGGTCCAGTCCATCATGCAGAGCTTCGGCTGGGACGACATGGTTCACCCACGTCTCGTGACTCGTTACCTTCCCCATCTGCTCCAAAATAGGTACAGATATACTTTAAGCTTGACCGGCTGTTTCTCAGGCACAGAACCTTTTCTGTCACGTCGTTCCTGATGGGACGTCACCAGGTGACCGAGACACTGAGACACCATTTGACACAATTGTTTTTAGACAAGTTCTTTAGATGTATTTGGTGCTATCTAATTAGTAAACTAGGCAGCGAACGTCCTTGCTGTTATCAAAATAGATTTTCAGTGAAGAAATTCCATCCTTGCCCCCAAACAGAGTGTAAAAATAAAGTGCATCTTCTAAATTTACACTCAAGGGTAGCAAACAACATGACTATTTCCCCCTTCAAAGGTCCTCTTCAGACGGTGCCACGTGATAATGTGGTTTCACCTGAATTTAAAGCCAGAACAAGGACACGCCTCGTATTTATTGGGCGCCAGCCTGCCAAGCTTCTATTTACTGCTGTTTGAGCTGTTTATATGTTTTAAAATAATGGTTTCATCAATGTGAATATATTATTAAACTGTCACACCTTAAGTAGAAATTCTCACGTCTACATTTATCTATCCTATAAAGATTCTCTGTGACCATTTCAGCAGAATGTGGACAAATTTGTCATATGATATATCCATATATGCAATGCATTGTTTGTGTGTTCATCATTGGTAAAGACCTAAATGTCCAATAGTTGATTACATATTTTCGTGTCTTTTCCAGTGAGCTTGTGTCCTCACTGAGCAGTGATCCTGCCAACGCTGTGTCCGGTTCTGCACAGAGCCTGTCAGTGAAGGCTTGGTTCCGCTGTGTTCTACAGCAGCACCTTCACAAGAACTGTGATGGGTCTGACGGCAGAGCAGGTATCGCCACTGAGTCTGCAACATCATAAACATGTGACACACGCTTGGGTTGTTATACAGCAGGCAAGATTAATTTATATACAGGGATGTAGAGATTGTGTATATATACAGTATTTTGGGGATATCATGGAGTTCAGCAAAGTGGATTTTACACAGTTTAGAATGGAGAATTTGATTAACTCTAAGTTGAGTGAGGTGGGATCACTAAATGTAATTTACACACTCAAGCTCAGATATGTTTTAAAGCTGTTATCACACTAGACAATATTAGGTGATGGAAAAGTGCAATTTAAAGCAGATTCTCTTTAACTTTTTCGATGCAGGTCTGAAAGTTAGGACATAAAATCACAGGAAAAAGCAGATTTTAAAACTTCATGAGAGTAAGGATGCATATGAAATCCACCGTGTTTGTGCCTGCTCCGCTTCCAGGCCGCGCCATGGACAAGCAGCTGTGTGAGCTGACTCGGCTTGTGCAGAGGCTTCCTGAGGTGGACGCACTTTTGCAGAGAGCGGACCTCCAGCCCACAGTCAACAGGCCGGAGCCAACGTCAGCCCTGGAGATGTTTGTGAAGGTAACGCATGCTCACTGTGGTCCGTGACAATGAGAGCATAGGTAAACCCTGTCATTTTTGTATCCGGAGCAAATTTTTTAAAGTTATAATGTTGGAAAAGAATCCTTAAAATGTCTGATTTACACTTCAGAATCCCTGAGATGTACCCTTTTCAGTAGTTTGTAGTGAGAACTACAGTACTTATCTTGATACCTTACACAAGTCTGTTTAGCATATAACTGTCCCGTCTTGTCTCCTCTCCAGCAGCCCAAATATTTCCATAAATTTCTTTTTCTTATCTGCTTTCACATGGTGCCAGGCTGTAGGCAGCGTGTACAGCGGACTGCAGGTTTTGTCCGAGCGTTCGTCCATGGTGACCAGAGCCCTGGACTACATAGGGGACATCATGAAACACATTAAACCCTCGCTGGTCAGCAAGAACCAAGAAGCACTGCAGCTGGTCTACTGGGCTGTTGGTAGGTGCAGAGCCTGTTCACTTCAAACACACAGAAACAGGAGAGGCTTCAGGAGCTTCTGGGTCAGCACAATGTTAAAAGTCACAGACAGAAATATCGTCATGAGAGTGTCAGTGTTACTTGTGCTGTCTTGGTTCAGGTTGCATAGTAAAGCACTGGAGCCCCCTGCTGGCCACGTCTAAAGCCCAGCAGCTGCTGTTACGCATTGTGGATGTACTGCTGCTTCCCTACAACCTCACACAGCAGGACAAAGCACTGAGGGACAGCCTGCCTCTGTATCTACAGGTGTAGACAAACATATATTATGCCCGATTAAAGCACACAGTAGGCCTGCAATGCCTTTTGAAGGACAGCTCAGGCTTCTAATCTGTACATGATTCGATTCTGACGCTGCAAATGGATCCTCCTGCAGGGTCTGGTGGTGGCTTCCAGCGTGTCTCTGTCTCAGGGGGTCTACCTGAAGCAGCAGCTCCGCTCTGTTATCAGCAAGTATCTGGACCATTTCCTTCCCGCCTCACCTTCAATGGGCATCATCACCAACCACCCAGTGCTCCTGAGTGCCTGTGAGGTCAACCCGACCGCCCAAGGAGCAGCGCTGAGGAAGGCCATCCTGGAGGTGCTCTGGTAGGACTTGCAACTTTATATCTGTACTGTGAATCACAACCATATTAAACATCTCTCCCTTAGAGCTACACACTCAGAAATGTCCCTTTCCTGTTCCACAGCGAGAACTTCCTGCAGTTCAGAGGTCATGCCCCTCCACCTCGGCTCGCATCAGTCCTCATGTTCCTGGTGGAGCTTCTGAGACGAAACAGTGACTCAGAGCCTGCCCTCCTCACTCTGCCCCTCCCCACTTTGCTGCGCTGTATTATGATAGTCAACGAACCGCAGGGTGAGATCATGAAGCTTAGAAATAGCATTTCTACACTGTGTGGGAGTGAACTTCCAAAATTGGGAAGGTGACTTTCAGCTCAGCTAACGTACCCCAGATTGGACATTTTCTGAGGTTAGCAGACTCAGAAGAGTGTTTAGTGGGAGGGGCTTGACATTCCATGAAATGCACCCTATTGGTCCGAGCCAGTTCTGACTGACATCGTGTCCTGCGTTCTTCATGATAAATCTGCTGAGGCCAGCTCTTGTCGTGACTTCGCTGCAATATCAGCCCAGCAGAGTAAACACTATAATCACGGTGTTTGCTATCAGCAAGATGCTTATAAGCACATCCTTAATGCGTACAATTTTCATCAACCGTCACTTCGGGGCAAATTACAGAGAATTAGCCACTGATGGGCGTTTTTTTTTTTTTTTTTTTTTCTTTCCCCAGTGAGAAAGACGAGCACGGATGCTTTACAGCTCGTGGTGGAACGGTGCGCAGCTGCATCTACAGAGGGACCATGTGACCAGACGTTCGCTGTCTTACAGTAACCGACAATTATTTTTTATAGTAATGCATGTCTGCCATTGACCACACTGAGTGCTAAGATTAGCACAGAGTAAAATCATCTATACCACATGCACAACCTATTCTATCATTTATGCGTTTCCCTGTTTTTGTAACGTCGACGCTCGCAGGTCGCTTGTGAAGGAGAATGAGGGCGTCTACGACAGGCAGGTGTACAGCGTCCTGGAGACGGTGGCTGTTTTAGACCCCGCTGTGGTTCAGGCTCTCATCCCCAGCCTGTCTCTCAGCCTGAGAAACACAGAGCACAAGAGAGGACTGGGCAAGAACATCGCCTTGAGGTGAGCACGCAAATCTAAAAACCCCGAAGCCACACACTCTGTATTCATCGTGTTTTTAAGTCGTCCAGACAATGAGCAAGTTTTATAACACTGAAGCGCAAGCAGTCTGAATGTGTCCTCTGTCTCTGTGTAACAGGAGCGCATACAGGAAGCTGCTGTCCCTCCTTGGGGAACATGGGCAGGCAGAAATGGCAAGTCTGGAGGAGGACTAATGGAGTCTAAATGGAGCAGCTCGCTGACCTGAGGTCCTGTTAGTCATAGCGACCACGGTGCTGCCTGACAAAGGTGTCTTACAAGAGATTGAGTTTCTGTGTATGTCACTGTGATACTGTTAAACCAAGTCGGCTGCTGTAGCATAATGGTAAAGCAAGTAGCAATACACTAAGTATTGCAATATGTTTTTTAGTATTATATTGAAGATTGTTTTGCTGTACTGTGTTTAAACCCCCAACCTCTAGAGGGGAGTGTTGTGTTCTATCTACAGTTTCCAATCCAACGTTAATTGAGACAGAAAAAAGAAAAGCATAACCTCAGAGTACACAGGCCAGTGAAACAGTGCAGTATTTACAGTATATTTAAACACAGTTATGTTGTGATGCAGATTATTACACGGCTCCATTTCACGCGGGTCTGGTTTCTTCCAGTCACGTTGGATACGCCAAAACGTCTCCGGGTTGTATATAATGTACATAAATGCCTTCATAATGAAATGAAATGAGACAATAAATATGAATGTGCTCACGCCCGTCACCATATTTTCATTTAAGTTCCGGAGTGAGGAGAGTCTATTTGTGCTTATGCTATATCGGCTCCATCCCCACTCAGTTGGCGCTCTGATTTACAGGTCTGACGACAGTCGTGGGCGAGCCCACACAGTTCAGGAGGTGGGAATAAAAGAGTAAAGCGAAGGAGTACCATTTGTTCCAATTCTCTCTCCTACAATCCGGCTTTAGTTTGCACCTAAACACATGAAGTCTCCCACAAACGCCAAGTCCCATTTTCTGTCACCGATAGTCACTCCGCAGGCTCGTCACACCGCAGTGAATTCCTGCACATTCACATAATTCACATTTACCTTTACATCATGATTATTGGCTCTTATTCAAAACATCCCACTGTATTTATTTACGTAGTAGCTTCTTTATTCTGAAAATGTTCTTTCAGACACATGTAGTTTGGGACAGATGGGAAAAGTGTAGGGGGTCACAATTTCTCTCATAAAGGACTGTTGTCACTGTATATACAGTATATATACACAATAGCACGTACACGCTTTGGAGAATATCGAACAGCTCCTCCGAATGATGACAATGGTTGGACATTCAGTAGAACATAAACAGACTCGGGTCCTGAGCGTATTAAAAATTTCACAGGTCAATGACATTCTCGCGTACAGCAGTGTGTCACTGCCGTTGCAGTTTATATGAATCCAGATACAATTTAGAGGTCTTTTATGTGCCGACACATGCTAAGCTAACTTGTAATTTCTTTAAAGCACATGCGCGTCAATGAGAAAAGAGGCTTGGTTGATACCTTGGAGAACACGCGTGCGCGTGTTTCTCAGGCCACCGTAGTGATTAGAAAGATTTGACACCGAGAAAAGCTCCTATAGCAGGTTACAAAAAGGACAGTTTCTTTGAACTGTGGACAACAGCCATTGGAAATGTCTGCTTACCACTCAATTGGTAACAGGACTGGCATTTTTGCCCATCTTCACAGGGAATTCTAATCCCTCTGGAGTGATTGTTTTTCTTAACTTGGTTATCGCGGCTTCACAGGACACCATGAACGGAGTGTCAGTCTTTGGGGAAACAGATATGCTGTATTATTGAGACCGCTGCTTGTTTTTTGTTTTTTTCTTCTTTCAGTTTCCCGGAAGCTTGCAGGCTAATATGGCTCTTGCAGTCCAAGAAAAGTACTTTTATTTGGGTCTCAAAGAAAAATCCCCGTACGCTCGTCTGCGACACAGATTGCAGCTTCCGGAATGATTACTACCATCAGGTATATCTTTTTTTTCAGTCACGTTTTGCGCTCAGGGGTGATCCAGAGTGGAACCGAGGCTCCGTGACGTTTGGCTCACCAGCGGTTTTAAACACCACCTATCCTGTGATGGGGGACTTGCAGAGTCTGCAGGTTCGGGCAGGTGAAGTAAGGAGCGGGGAGGAAACATGTGGCGATCCCGTTGGAGGCAAACGGGAGTGTTGGCCCATAAAAAACCTCCTCTTTCCCCTCTGTGCTCAGATCCAGCACCTAGAGAGAGGAAATGTAAGCACAAAGGTGTAACAAAAGATTAAATTGGTTGTATGAGAGGTTTTTAACCATGTTAGCGGCACTTCTCAAGGAAGATTTTTAGTTAAAAATCTGTGACATTATCACAACATAAAGTCCAGCACTACTAAAACTACTACTATTGAGTGGGCCGAATACCCAGGAATTAAACCTGGCAGTTGGGAAACCTTTGTGACTAAGCAATCATTCCATACTGTACTGAATAATGACATATATGTATCTGATATAAACTTATGTATATAAGCCTCAAAATCAGGTTTCCCTGATTTGCAATGATGCCTAGATACAAAAATGTATGTAAAAAATAATTTAAAACAGCGTATGCAAAGTTAAAGGTTTCAATGTAAACATACCTAATAAACAAAAAAAAAAGGAAAAGCACTAATTGAAAACATTTGCAAAATGAGATAAATTGCTTTAAATCCATTGCATTGTTCAAGAAAGACATGAAAAAATATTCGTTTCATGTAGAGAAAGTTAGTTTTCCTTTATAAGCAGACAGAAAAATATGTTTAACACCCATTTGATTGTATTGAATATTATGGAAAACTTGCAGTTTGGCTTTTTTCACTCAGGATTTTGTGCTTAGCTCAGCTCGTTAGCTACTTCAAGTGGTGTAACTCAGAAAAAATGCATTAATAACGTGCACATCTCTAAGCAACAAGTTACACTGGCTTTACATCAACAATAATCCAGATTAAAAACAAGGTGCAACAGAAATACTGAGCTGTGAAAGAATAAATAGATGGATTAAAGCTTTTGCACCAAGATATAATCAAAAACAATAATAATAATCCTTAGATGTTGAATTAAGGACACTGTAAGTTGTTACATCTCCTTCCAGTTTGTTTTGGAATTTAAAATACAGAATTGTCTCTTAAATTAAAAAAAAACAAAAAAAAACAGCCATAAATCACATGTTCACTATGCAAAGAACTCCTACAACAGGCTTTCCCACAGAGCAGAGAGGAATCACTGACATAATGCATTTCTGCTCTTTAAACACCTGCAAGGTGAAGGTCCGTCTGGAGGAAAACGGGTTTCAGTGTGTTGGTCAAGGTCACCTGTGCACACAGCTGCAGTTTTACATGTGACGAGCGAGCACAAACAGTGAGAGATGGAGGTGAGGTGAACCACACACAGTAATTTGGAGCGGATCGACCAGAGGGTGACGTAAGCACAACAGACGTGTAACCTAGTGTCTCTTTGTCGCACAGCAGGCACAAATACAGATGAAAATATTTATTATTCATCACCTGTGTGGTTTCTTTGAATTCTTTGGACTCTTTAGAAATTACTGCGCTGCTGTTTACCATTAGTGCATTATTAGCATATTATTTACGAGAAAGCACTCATAGAGCGCAAACCTCCACCAAAGCAGGGTGTCGTATCTCGCAATTCATAAAGATCCTTTAAGAAAACATTCCCCATCTTCCTGGAAATCAGACTTTTTGAGTTATCGTGTGCACAGAAGACAGACAGACACTGTGAAATATTAAAAAAAAAAAGCTGAAATCATACCAGTGTATGTAAATCTCACCTGAATGCACGCCAGAGGCTCGTTGGTCCAAATGGAGTAGCCTCCAACCACGTAGATCCTGTCGTCGTGGACGGCCACTCCGGACTCGTTCTGACCTGGGGAGGACAGAGCCGGCACAATGTTGGACTGAACCGGGTTAGAGGACACTCTGACAACATGACGTCCACGTCAGAAGGATGGAGAGAGACGGGGCATTGGCGGAGTCGTTCGGAGTTCTCTTTCCTGTCACTTTGTCTCAGACAGCAGAGGAGGAGTAAAATCATCTGCACTGTAATCCTTCTGGAAGACATGAAATGACGAAGAGTACGACCGCGTGCTGGAGTACACGTTAAGTACTCCAGCGGTAAGTATTCATGACTAAAGACACAGTATTATTTACCACCATCCATTTCCTCATCAGCAGTGTGCAGTGTGCAACACAACACAAGCAACATCCCGACACATTTTTTTTTATTCATACGTTGCTTAATTTGGTGCACAAACGTTTGGGACATTATGTATTTTTTTGCGTGTGAAATAAATTGGAGAGTTCCAGATTTTTATTAAAAAGTAATCGTGCATCTGATTCGGACTTCTGTAACACATTACGAGTCCTTTAATCCATGTTAGACATCTGTAAATTTTTATGACTGTTCATCAGAAACCATTATGGGAGCGTTATACATGTAACGCAGCATAAAAGGCCCCCATGTGTCACGATAGATGTAGTTTTATTCTATCTGCGTATGTTTATGTTGCTAACATGCTGCTAACTAGGGATGTAATGATGCATCGATATTGTCGATATTGTTGTGTTTATTTTGAAACTCCTACTGCACGCCCGTTTTACAGTTTCGTCACCTGCTTCCAAACAGTTCTGGGGGCCAGCAGCCATGAGTGACTGTTTACGGACAACATCTGATTTTTTTTGTTCATATTTGTTTCTGCAGAATGTGAAACATCCTGTCACATTTGTTAAAAAAGTTGTCATTTTTAATGTCTAAAACATATCAGCGATGATGCAATGACACACATTATACATCTCTAATGTCTCATGGCTGTTGATGCAGTTCTTCAGAAAGCATTACGTGTGATAAATGTAGTCGTACAGCATTATAAAAGCATTATAACAAACCATAACAGCCCCCATGTGTCACGCTAGATGCGTTTATTAGCTTTTACCTACGCATGTCTGTAAACGCTCGACACTGCCGACGTGCTGCTAATATATGGATGTTTGCTTGGTTGCTCTTTCGTTTGGGGCTGTTTCTGCAGCTACACTAGCTGCCCCCGCCCCATGTCCAGCCTTTGTGCTATGCTGGCCCCCTGAAGCTTCATATAAAGTGCACGGATATGAGTTTGGTATCGATCATCTCATCTGACCCTCCTCCTTTTGCATGCAGCACAGTGTTTTTCTAGGCCAGGTGTCTGACCTCCGATTCAACAGATGAACCGTGTGCAGTATAAATTTGTGTATTTTCACACGTGCGCTCGCCCACCCGTGAGGAGGCTGAAGGAGCAGCGGGTCCACTGGTCCAGGTCCATGTTGTAGGAGTCAATATGGCGGACCAGGATGCGGTCGTTGTTGTAGTCCAGGTCGTTGCCACCCAGCACGTAGAGCTGCCTCCTCACCGCCGCCATGACGTGGTAGACTCGCCTCTGCAGCATGGGACTGCGGGCTAACCACTGGTCCTGCAGAGGGGGTGCAGGTGGCAGAGGAAGGGATTAGGAGAAGAAAGAGGGAGGAAGATGGTGCGGTGCAGATGAGAGGGAGGGGAGATGTCGTAAACGAGGAGGGAGGGAGAGAGAAACAGAGAGGATGGGAAGGGAAGGAGGATGAATAAGAAGATTAATATTTAAGCATATCCATGCACGGGTAATTGATGTATGCTCGCTGCTAGATAAATAACGTGACACTGGAGCTCTGGTTTGTACTAATGACTTCCCTCCCTATTTCTAATCATATGTTTCAGCCACTCCATTTTACACCGAGGATCCCTGCTCATTTCACTAAGTGTGTTGAAGCTTATTTTGTGTCGGTGTGTGTGTGTTTGATTGAGCTGGAGAATGAGAGTGTGTGTGTCTGCTGGGAGCTGACGGGTGGCCATCTGTTGAGGGTAGAGTGGGTGGGGGGTTGCTGTTGCTCTGGCAGGTGACTGTAGATTCATGGTGAATACAAATGAGACGCTCTCCCTCTCTCTTTCGCTCGCTTCCTTCGTTCCTTCGTTCCTTCGCTGCCGCGCCGACATGTACAAACACGGGCCCGTATGGATATGCGCCTTACACATACACGCTGCATACATCCGTATACCGGCCCACCGAGATCCAGCCCTCCTTAACATCTTGCTCATATACATAACACAAACAGAGGCTGCAGCCTCCTGCATTCCAGCACACTCAGATGTGTGTGAGTAATGCCAGCGCAGAAATTACATTTAAGGTGAACTCAATTATGTCCACAATGCACCTGTAACAGCGAAAAAAACATGCATGTATATAGGATTAGATATATTGTATATACAGATGATTAATTCTGAGAGAATTTTAATAATAACAGGGGATTTTTGTGGGGGGCTCACCAGATAAATTTGCAGAATCTCTTCTAAAGTCTTTAATCTAAGGAGATGAATTTCTGCAGTACATCTTTGAGCCACTCGAGGGAGCTTGTTCGTATTGGTTTGCTGCGGCAGCTACAAGTAATCGTAGCATAAGTTAGCCAAACTAGCTCTCACTAGGGTGCATGAACACACATTCGGATTGTTTTACTCACATGTCAAAATGTTCAAAACACTGTTCAAATGCACTATTTCTGTCCAAATTTGTAATTGTTTAAAATGTGTACTGTTTTACTGAAGAGAAAAAATAAAAACAAGCTGTGAGATGAAATGGCTGGTTTACTTAATCTAGATTAAAAGAAGGTGGTGTAAAATTAGTTAGGAACATTTATTTGTGCACATTTTTTCTTTTTCTCCAGGAAAAGAGTTTGTGAAACTCTGGTCCAGTGTCAAAGTTTTCCTGCACTTTTTCCAACTGGTTTCCATTCATGTCAAGATGGTGTGAAAATAAATTAGTCGCCTTTTGAAACCTGCTGTGAACGTGATTTTTTCCTTGATGCTCTGGTAAAAAAAAGCCACCACTGTTGCACTGATGGCGTTTAAGAGGCCGTTGTTGGAGGCGTGCACTGCATCCACTCAACAATTAAATCACTCTGACCAGAATCACTGTCACGTCAAGCCAATTTTTGGTCCTATAGCCAATTTATCTCTGAACGATCGACGGCCAATCAGTCTGCACGCTCACAGCGGGCAGTAAAAGCAGTGACAGACCTTCACTTTGGACACAGGGAAGTCACAGTTTAGAGCAAATACACGTGATGGGTGAGACAAAGCACGTTTAAACTCTGACAGCTGGATTACTGTGGGAGCTTCTGGCAAACACTCGGCTCCTTGCGTGGTGCAGGGAAGACGGAGAGCAATCCTAAAACGCCTGTGACGGCACTGAGAAGACCAGACCGACATGTTTGTGCCCGACCGCGGTCTCGCCGTTTCCCAGAATGCTCGCCATGCGTCACGCAGAACAACCTAACTATACTCCTGTTGTGATTTTACACCCTGATGACGACAGTCTGACGATGAAGCTTAACTGAACGCTGCTGGAGTTCTTACATTTAATGTTGATTAAATGACCGTGTGGTCGATAATAAAAATCCTTTTAAACTTTATTTATTTGTTTATTTCTCCCCTCTGTAGCAACTCAACAAGCTGCAAACGCAACACTAACACAATCACAGTGGTCTCCAGCTGATACTGCGCTTGAGTGCACATCCAGCAGACGAGCTGGACCATTAACGCTCATCTGAACTCCTGTTTCTGGCCATTCGGTGGATCTCAGTCTAATATTTACTCTCTTTTACAATCTGTCTGCAGGCTCCTCACTAACACAAGAGTCAAAAGTCTTTTCATCCACTGTCGTGATGAAAAATGGGGACTGAAAAGCGGCATTTGGAATATTGTCAGTTGTAATACAGTTTGTTAAACTGTCGCAGCCACGTAGCCACCCCAAAAAAAAAAAAAAACCCTCTTATTTTGTCTCATAAGAACTTACAGAAGAGCCGAGTTTATAGACTGAAAGTAAAAGAGCACATCAGTCACCTGCTCCGGGTCATAGACCATCAGGCGGTTCTGGTACTGAGCCGTGTTTGTCACCCCACCTGGAACACAGAAGAACAACCCTCACAGAGACTAAAAACCTGCGACGACATGTGTTTGAGGACAGCAGAGAGCAGGTGAATATTTGAGCGTCTTCGCTCCTTCCTCCCATCGCTACCTGAGACCCAGAGCAGGTCGTCGGCCACGCAGCCGGCGTGGCAGGACAGAGAGCGGTCGAAGGCTTGGACAAACATCCACTTGTTCCTCCTGGGACAGTAGCGCTCCACGGAGGGCAGCACCTGCCTCAGCTCGTTCCTGCCCCCCACGGCGTACAGGAAGTGACCCAGAGCGCCCAGCACAAAGTGTTCTCTGCACGCCTTCATGGGGGCCATCTCGGTCCAGCAGTTGCCCCTGGGGTCGTACCGGCAGGCAGTCCTCACCGCGCACGTCCTCCCGGTGGCGTGCTCCACCTCCCCGCCCACGACAAACAGGAAGTTCCCCATCACGGCCACGCAGTGGTGGCTGCGCCCGGTGGCCATGGGCGCCAGCTCGCTCCAGTTGGACCCCCCGGCGACGCGGACGTGCTCCTGCGCAGACGGGTTGAAGAAGCGCAGCTCGCGCACTCTGCTCACCTCGCG
>KV751394.1:1244097-1254654 GCA_001698575.1 Mola mola
CGGCTCCTCCTCCTGTCTTTTCCGTCACGAGGGACGGCAAGTTGATGAACATGTTAGAGGCTGCAGTCTGCGTTGGTTTATTTGTTGTCTTTTTTTTCCTTTTGGGTTTTAATGCGGGAAACAGACGCCATAAATCGTAAATGTCTCCCACCCACGATCAGCTCACGGGCCCCTACGGCTCCTCGGTTAGCAGGGAGCATTTATCTGCAACAAACCACACTAATTTCTCCTAAAACTCATCCGATTGTCCGTGAGTCCTCGCAGCCGTGAAATTTAACCAGGCACCGAAGACCCTCCCCAGCCCACCTCCGGCGAAGGTCCCCTCCGTATTGACAGCGCGATGGTTGGGAGAGTTGACTTGAGGCCATTGTTGTGGTTTAACCAAGGCCAGCATGTCTCTCCCCAGAGCTCAGGCTCGTTGATTCACCGCTGCCCTAATTAAGAATCCACCGGTCCAGCGAGTACAGGAGGGCCTGTGGCTGAACCTGCAGCGATGGCCAGTGTGTGTGCGCGTGTAGTAAAGCTGAACAGAGACGCGGGCAGAATGTAAAAGGGAGAGTGCACGTGATGGAGAAACTGCCCACGCTTTGCGTGTTTGCGTCCGTGCGGGGCAGCATGTGAGGTCGAGGCAGGACGCTGTGAGCGTTCACCTCCAGCTCCTGAAGGCTCCTGACCTTGGTGGTGACCGATGGCTCCCCTAGCTCGGGATGCAGATCCGGCGCGGAGAGACGCTGCAGCGCCGCAGTCAGCCTGACACGCCGGCTGAGTTGATGTGCTCGCTGTGATCATGCCAGACACGGCTCGTGACTCCCTCACACAGCCAGCGATAGAAAACCATATTCAGAGGTTGCTCTCACGTCTGAGTGGAAACATTATCTCGTCCCTGGAGGCTCGTGAAAACACACGATGGCCACAGACATTTTAAGTGATTGCACTGAAAACTTAATGCCTGAGGCTCATCTGCCTTTTCTGAGGGCCAGTGTTGATATCAGGGCACTGAGGAATTATGCAAGTCTTGTGAAAGCACATTTGTGGCACAAAACACAAAACCATTTGAAGCATTGCTGTGTGTTTGTGTAAAGTCTGACCAAAATATTCCATGTTATAAATATTATATTATACATGGATAAATTTCTCTCTCTAATTCTGAACACGTCCACCATGAGTAGAAAAGACAATCATCATATTGATGGTCCAGTGCTGATTTAGCTTTATTTATTTTGCTTTACAATATTTGACATTATCCAGATTTGCTGCTATTTTTTATCATGACTGAATTAAGATGTTTACACAGCGTTCACTTCCATCGGACAGTCTAAGAATCTACTTTTGAAGTGATACTCTCGCAAACTTTGATTGTAAAAAGATTCAATGCAGGGTTTCATTAAGCTTTATAATATAAGTACACACAATGTCACAGTAAATGTCATCCTCTATTTTCCTCATTAATCCGAAAAGAACGCCGTATGCAGAGTGGAGAATGTGTGGCGTTCAATCTAACAGATCTTGGTTGAGATTGAACTGATGATAGCTGTAATACAAGAATTGTCCTAGTAGGTCACTTCGCTCTCTAGATGGAGGTCTACTTGTGGTTCCTAGAGTCTCCAAGAGTAAATCGGGAGGCAGTTCTTTCAGTAATCAGGCTCCTCTTTTATGGAACCAACTCCCAGTATCGGTCCGGGGGACGGACTCTCTAGCAATTTTCAAGACCAGGCTTAGAACTTTTCTATATGACAGAGCCTTTAGTTAATAAGTTAAAGTTTAATTACTCTTTAGTTATGCTGCTATAGGACTAGACTGCTGGGGGAAGCACTGAGCACCTCTCTCTCTCTCTCTCTCGCTCACCCCCCCTCATGCATGTATATCACACCCTGACTTGTTACTAACCATGTTCCCCCATTGTCTTTGTTTCTCCCCTGTCCTCTCCTCTCTCTCCCTGTCCTCATCCCGCAGGTGGTGAATCATCGCTACTTCATGTTCCTGCAACACCTGCTGCTGCTGCCATAGTTTTATGTACTGCTAATATCATGCATTATCATATGTTCCTGCTTGCATTTGTGCTGAGTATCCTCTCCTCCTGCTCTCACTCTCTCTCTACTCAACTCCGTTTTCCTCTCTCTCTCCCCCTTCTGCATCTCTCTCTCTCTCTCTTAACCCAACCGGTCGTGGCAGATGGCCACCCCCGCTGAGCCTGGTTCTGCCCGAGGTTTCTGCCTCTTAAAGGAAGTTTTTCCTTGCCACTGTCGCCAAGTGCTTGCTCACGGAGGCATTTGTTGGGTCTCTTTAAATAATTCTATAAAGAGTTTGGTCTAGACCTGCTCTATATGTAAAGGGCCTTGATGTAACTATGTTATGATTTGGCGCTATATAAATAAATATGATTTGATTTGATCTGAACTGAGAAACCTGTTTGTTTTTGTATAAATAAATGGTTCTTAAATACTACATAGAAAAGTGGACATGAAGCCTTTTTTCTATGAGTGCAAATTCTAAGGAACAATCTTGGAACTGTTAGTTCAGGATGGCAGTACTGAATGACGGTAGGACTGAAAGTCACCGGTTGATTTCGTTGAGGGGAGAAGAGTCCACTGCAATATCAAATTTTTAAAACAATACATTACATTTTTCACAATATCAAAAGTACTGCAGCTAAAAAAGCGATTTAAAATCACATGTGTACAGATTATTGCACGTTATCACCTCCCCCAAAGAGCAGAGGTCATGTTTCTGCAGGCGCTTATTTGTGATTTTATTAAACCCTATTTTTACCGGCTTTTGTCTTCTATGGTGCTGTTGTGACCTTTCCTCTTTGGCGCCTTTAATGTCTTTTATGTTACATAAAAATGATTCAAGTGAAACACTGAGGCGAGAACAATCAATTAGATTTTCGTCTGGATCCAGGATTTTTTTTTTTTTTTAAATTAGCTCTGCCAAGAAGTTTAGGTTTTTACCTTATTTATTTGTTTGTTAACAGGATAACTCAAAATGGTTAGGACGGATTGTGATGACATCTTCATGGAAATGTCCATCGTCTGGATCCAGGAAAAGGATAATAAGGCCACAGACTTGCAACTAACATAAATATGAAGCAGCATGTTGACGCCACCATAATTATAACACAAACGTTACAGGTTTACTGACATTTGGGAGGGGGTTGATGGGCCTCGGCAGAGGTCTGTGCTCTCTGAGAGCTTTGTAGTTAAAAATCTGCCAATATGTGCGCAGTGGTTGTTGCGGACCACCACTGTGTGTGGGCTGTTCACTTTGAATGAAGAAAGAAAGAGCAAAAATCCCTTATGGTCTTCACAGGACAATTTTAGAGTGTTTTATCAAGGGTTTAGTCACGGTTTCCCCTAATGGGTGACTGTCCTCGGTTGTCATTATCAAACTAGTCCACTCAGGAGCAAGACTAGGGCGTCACCATGGCGGTGTATCATCTCCTGATCGATTGGTGTGGACTGTAATGCCTCACAACATCTTTTTTTAAATCAAAAACAAGACCCGATGACTGAAACTGATGTAAGAAAATGCTGAAAACCTAATCAGCTGCAGGCCTCTAAGGTCTCTTTTCTGACATGAAGATGACACTGATGATTGTCCAACACATAATTAAAAGATAGTGGAACGCAAGGAGGAGCTGAAACGAGGCCGAAACGCTGCAGTGTCAGAACAGCACCGTTAGCAGGAACCTTGCAGGTGTAAATACAGCATGAAATGTCTCTTTGAGACAATAAAATCTTTTGATGCGGCTACTGTCTTGACTTCAGGGCTAACAGATGATATCTCTCAGTGTGACGTGGTTCAGCCTGTGTGTGTGTGTGTGTGTGTGTGTGACGCTGACGTGACGCTGAAGTCAAAGTAACGTGATGGAACTGGGAGGCAGGCGGCCGGCTCAGGTAAACAAACTGTGCATGGAGAGGAAAACCATCACAATCTCTCAAGTCCGACGGGCCGAGTAACGTGTCACAATCACAGCTACGTGTGTGCTTGAGAGCCGCAGAGAAAGAGAGAGAGCGCCGGATTCACCTTTATCTTCTCAGGAACTATACCAAACAGTGGTGGAGCCAGATGGCAAACTAAAGATAATGTTGTTAAGCTCTGACTGAAGTGGAGGGAGCGCAGTGAGCTTCCTTGTTCGGTGTAACTGGCTGATCTAATAACAGGAGTGCTGGAACAACAGCGTCGGGCCGCTCAGGCGGGACTTGAAAGAGTGCAATTTATTAGAGAGGAACGAGAGTGAGGAGGACGAACAAAAGGAGGAGATGTGTGTGACTCGGCCATCTTCAACCCTCTGCAGAGGCGGGTAAAAATAACCTACACACACACACAAACACACAGGAGGAATAATCCCTGGGCGACTTGGAAATATTTAATCTGCCTCTCATTTACAAGAGGGATTCATTTCCCTTTCCTAATCTGCTCGGTGTCTCTTAGATCAAATCTCATCAGTGCACTTTCCCTGTCTGGCTGTCTGGCAGTCTGCAGCTACCTCTGAAGATCGATGAGATCAAAACACTGCAGCTCCATCCAGCTGGGGTGGCGATGGATGTTCTACATCCTTTACAACAAAACTTTAATCTTAGCTGCTAAAATTTGGACTTTTTCTCTGCAGCACACTAAGCAGTATTTAATCCCCCCATCAATAATGTGGGCACAGTAAGACAGGTTTTTAACCACACCAGCCCTGAAGGCGGTTACGCAACGTGTTGTCACCTCCATCACACGCTTGCCCGACTGATACCTGCTTTATATAAACGTACATACGAGCCTGTGCAAATCCTTTTCACAGCCGTCCAACCTTTCTCCACGTGTTTAATCACAAACCTAATCTCCCAGCGCACATTTGAAAGGCATCAAGGTTCACAGGATGTGCGGTCCAGGACTCACCCTGAAGTAATCGCTGCACGCCGCCAGGACGGCTTTGTGGGCGTGGAACTTCTGCTCGCCGGCGACCAGGGTGACGTCACACAGCAAGCCGTCCTTCCTCTGCTGGTTGAGGGCGGACAGGACCGAGTCCTGGTGGGACTTTGACTGACAGAGCCTCTGTCCTGTCAGCATCTCCCTACTGCTACACCCGCACAAGGAAAATAAAGCATGTTGGTAAACTTCAGTTCAGTGTATAGTTGAGACACAGCTCTGGTTATATTATTGACAATGATAAAAAATAATTATAACAGTGCAACTGCTTTTTGTGGTACAACATGTACTTCTACATCTATTACTCAGTCCAGCTGGTAATACGCCTGCAACTAAGTCTACTATAATTTAACTTTTTAAAGACACACATCCCTATGTAGAGGACTACCAATTTTACCCTTATATTGAATTTGGAAACAAAGCCTTCAAGAATACTTTCACATTTTTTAAACAGTAACACTATGTGACAGTAGGCCCACAGCAAGGACACCTTACACATTTAGAAATACCAGCAGCATTACCAAAAATGTGGTCATCTTCACCATAAAATTGTAGCAGGTCTCGGTTGTTGTGTTGTTGTTTTTGTTTGAGCAGAGCGCAGAGGAGAAGCGGATAAAACGCATAGCGTGCAAACAGAAATGAATGTTCAGGAGAGGAGTGAGATTGGATAGGGATTAGATCTCCATGTGAACACCCAAGATGCACGTTAATACCAGGAGTAAATGTATGTTGATAAATGCCACCCGATTGCAATCGGATCACAAAAAATGTGTTTAAATGCCAGGTGTAAAGGGGGCCATTTTCTTCTGCAGGAGCCGTGATTCCCTGTGCAGACTTTCTGTAAAAAAGGATGTAACCATGCTCAGTGCAGTGTGCGTGCAGGCCAGCGGGGGAATGGGGAAAGGGGACAACTGTGCTTTGGCCCACTACGAAACGACTGGGCAAAACATGAGTGCATCCTTGCTAACCGTGCTCGGGCCAAGGAAGTGTACCGTGCTTGATTGTCTGGACTGGGAACCCCAGAATGGCATCTCTACTTTTTGCAGATGATGCGGTTCTGTTGGCTTCAACAGCCCTCGACCTTTAATAAACACTGGGGCAGTTTGCAGCTGAACACAGAGATGCAAAGAGGAGTTTCATGCACCTTCAAGTCTGAGGTCATGTTGTCTACCAGAAAAGGATGGATTGCTTTCTCTGGATGGGAATGAGACTGCAGATACACGCAGCTGGAATAGGTTTTGTCAGAAAGGTGGGTGGGCTCAGCCTTGGACATCCAAGGAAAACGGGGACTAGAGTCGCTATTACTTCTTGTCAAAAGGAGCCTGCTTAAGTGGTTTTGGCATCTGTTGAGGTAGCCTCCTTGACGTCCCCCTTTGGTGATCCAACTGGGAAGAAACCCTGTGGTAGACCCAGAACTCACTGGAGGGATTATAAATCCCTTCTGGCCTGGGAAAACCTTGGGACCCCGCAGGAGGAGCTGAGTCTTCCTGTAGTCCTATTCATATTATTGTACCTATAACTATTTTTTATGACCAAGCAGTCTTTTGGATAATGACAATAGAGACCAAAACTTAAATACAGTATATACAAATCTATATTTTTCATTTTCTTGTTGCGTTTAAGGTTCAGAAAAGAAAATGAGACAACAATGACCTGGACTGTAGACAGTTACACTTTCTAAACGACACATTAGTCTCTGCTGTGAGTGACATTTTGATTACGTCCCCACACTCACAGAGAACACTCACTCTGTCTATCAGCGTGAGTCCCGCACTTCTCAAGGCAGTCTGTTTGTGAGGGTGAGATAAAGACACTGACGACAGAACACCGAATATACCACGTCTCCCAACTCATCCTCAGTCCCTCTCCGCTAGTACCCATCCATCAGTGCCACGCCACTGCAGTTGCAGCAGTCAGCACCGGGAGGATCGTTCCGTCACCTTCATGGCTATTGGGGTGTAAGACATAATGGGTGTGTGGGTGGCTGCTCGTGTGCACTGTGGTGGGATGATTGATGACTCAGGCTGTTTGTTTGCTAGCTGGACTGTGACAGAGGGAAGAGCTTGGGGGGAAAAGGACAAAACGGCCTTGATGGACGACAGGGAAGGAAGAGGACGGGATTTTACAGCTGAGAGGGGGAAGAAGTGGAGAGGGATTTGAATAGGGGTGGAAGCCTTTGGTGGTAACTGATTTCAGAATGATATTTCATCACATTTGGGCTGCTCCAGTGAAAACTGGTTTATTCAAGAAAAGGCAGATCTTGGTTTATGGTTAGTATCCGGTTCAACCACCGTCACAAAACGTGTCACTGCTGGAGCTGGTCTCGATGACAGCACACCCCTCAGCAGGGCTATCAGCAGAGAATGAACCTCACCAAGCTGTACTTTTTATTTATCATGTGACAAATAAAAAGAATCTTCTTCGAAGCTGAAGCAGCAGAGCATGAGATCGTTTTCCCATAAATACCATTCAAGCGGCTCTGGAATGTTCTCAGTTTGCGCCAGCAGTTGAAATGTTGTTCTCTCCGAGCTCGACGAGATACCGCACTCAGTCTTGGCAGAGGTCTTGCAAACACAACTCTTCTTTCAAAGACACAAAGCGACTGTGTCATTTTTCAGCAGCGAGCATTGCTGCCCGCAGACGGACAACCTCTTTTACGCAGTGAGCGGTTTGCTACTGTCGCATTGTCCCGTGGTTCAGAAAGCACCGCTGAAACCGGACTTTACCATTTTTGTGTTATGCCAACACGTGTAAACTGCTACAAGTCACAGTGATACTATGCTGCACCTGTTTGGCTCAGCGCAGAGAAGGTCCCTCACTGTGCAGCATCGCCAAATATCTGCATAAAACTGGCTTGTGTCATTTTTTTATGGGCTCCTCTGGTGCAAAGAAGGGTGGAAATGCTTAAAAATCTGCACAAGGTGTCTTCAAATACAGAAAAGGCAGATTCTTTTTCACCAATCAAACGCTGGGCAGTCGAGTTTAACACAACTAAAACCAACCACCAGCTGACCCCTTCAGTGTTGCCTGTATATCCACAAACCTGATCTACAGCATGTTAGTCCTTTCTGCCACAGATCCAATAAACAAGCTGTGCAACTGGGCCGGGTTACATGTTTTTTCATCACACCAATCACAGGCCCTGTCCTGCTGCTGTAAATACTCACTTGCACCATTTCCACACGCTGAAAATACCTGTTTTTGAAGATTTCCATCAGTCGGGGGCACATTCAGAATGGCTGAGTGGGCATGAGAGCTACAGACAGGCTGTATTAACTGTACAAACAGGTTGTTGGTTTCAGGATTTTGGCAGCAAAAATCCTGAAACCGACAACCTGCTGGGAAGCTCTGTACTCTTATTTATTTTGAGTCTTAATCATGCATGTATGCATGTATGTATGTATGTATGTATGTATGTATGTATGTATGTATACGGAACAGGCCACTTACCCAAGGCCGGGTTCAGAAGGCATGCCCCCAGAGAAAGAAGGAGGAGATGGTGGTGGAGGTGGAGGGGAGGTGCAATGTGGACTGTCGTCTCCTGGCTGGGAACATACATCAGCCTGACAGGACAGAGCAGCACGTCAGCATTACGCGACGGGACACAACCACGCGACTGTGATAACTCTTCACGCCTGTTCTTCCACGAGCTTCCGCTCAGAGCATTTACAGCACAGTGGCTGCGACAGCAACAGGAGGCTTACGCTGCGGAGAGGAAACACACACGCTTTGCACGTCTCACGGCAAGCCGGGAGTCCGAATGACACCAGCTCCCTCTGCTGCAGCTACAACCTTGACAACATGCGCTACACCTGAATCTGATATCCCAGCGAGATAGAGGGAACCAGAGGTCAGCGAGGATGCACTCCGGCATCCATGCTGCTCCGGAGATGATGCTCACTTACAGCACTCAGCTCAGTCGGTGTGTGTGTGCGTGTGTGATTCATCTGAGTGTGCTTGTCAGCGTGATCGATCTGTGTATGGCTGACCTTCAGACATACAGCCACAGGCAAACTGCTCCTGACTGATGAGGGAGTGAAGGAGCTTATCCCGCGTCCATCGCTCACACACACACACACAAAGCCTGCATGTCATCATCAGTCAGTCATAAGCTGTTAATGCTGAGGTTTTAGCACAGACAATGAAACCAAGCAAAGGTAGCCGACTTTGAAATGATGTGCTACTTTTCAAAAGGAGGCAAATTAAGACTAATATCCCATCGCGCTCTCTATATTTTCATTTTACGCAGCTTCTCCTTGAGACCTAATTCCCCTTCATTTTGGCCCATTAAACTTATCACGAATGTGGATACGTTTCAGATGAGACAATCACAACAAGTAGGCCTTTGTTCCCTGCAAAACACTGTAGTCTCCTGACTGGAAACAAGCGCAGTGGCGAATGCAGCCTTTTACGCACAAGAGGTAATTAGAATCGACCCCGGAGCTGCGCGCAACTGATCTGGGATTGGGTAGAAGTGGAGAGGTTTGGGTTGCCAGACAGGGAGAGCGCATTAGTGCATTAACTGTCACTTTCCCAAAGCTCCCGGCTGTCAAAAGATCTCCTAGCAACAGGCCAGCGCCTCGGTCCGCAAAGTATACAAGGACGGAGCGCAGCGTCGTCCGCACGAGCACAATAATCCCGCTGCATCAACCAAACAATCTGCAATTTGCTGCCGAGAGCACCGCCTTTGCAGGAATCCTCTGAATTCTGCTCCCTCGTCCGAATATGAGCCAGCAAACAAGCTTACGCACCTCGTGAGAACGCGCCGCTGAGCCCCGGAGCTTCTGGAGGCGCCTCCGCTGCAAGCGTCATTGGACCGCCGAGGACGCGCTGTGGAACATCCGCGGCGGCGAGCAGGCGCACGGGCACTTTATTGGTTTCATGTAGCACCTAAACTGTTGGATTGTAGCCCCGCCTCCCCACGGCAGTCACATGAACGCGGACACGGAGCGGATGCAGCGCCACCAGGTGGACAGTGGGGACACGACAGTGTGTGGAATTGCCTGACTGTTTGCTGCAACACATTGTGACAGTGGAGGATCTGCAGGGTGTGACTCCCATCAGTGATGCAGACATCAAACACCCTGCTGCACTGTGGACCGACCAGTAAAGGCAAACAAATATACATGTTTACAGTTCTGCACACCGATGATGGATTCTTCAGCAGAGTCGGTTCCTCTGTGACGCCTAAAATTGATTATACATTTTTATAGTAATCCCATGGCTTTTTTTTTCCATTGTAAGACTACTCTTGTTTTGGTATTTATTTGACATCCGTCGAATGAATTGCAGAAGCCTTCATGAGCTATAAATGTGGCATTTCTACCTAGTAGTATTTAGGGAAACTACACGAGAATCCCATTCAGCATCCTCACTTTCTCTTCATCAGTCAATAAAAAAAGATTTACTTAAAATATTATATGGGTAGTAATATGTTTATTTGCTTCACATACAGTACATGAATAAAAAAAAATCATGCTCTGAAACTGACTTAGATGATAACCACACCACTAAGATAAAATCAAATATCCAATTTTATTCAAAAAGATAATCTTTCATATAGTATATTCATGACACACACTAATTTAATTGTTTGATGATCATAGCTTACGGTTAATGTGAAGTATTCAAATCTTTGTT
>KV751394.1:1254678-1265887 GCA_001698575.1 Mola mola
AATTTTTAAATGAAAATAAAACAAACATTTAAAAAAACGAAATTAAAATCTTAAAGTGTTTGCCAAGATTTTAGGTTACATGTCATGAATCAAGAATATAAGAAATAATCAAAGAAGCCATGTAACACTGAAAAATCAGGATATTCTATTTTTGTTTGTGTTGTTCTAGTAAAAAAAAAAAAAAAACCATCAACACATTTTGGGTGCTAGGTTTCAAGATGCATTGAGAGACTGTTTTAAACCCCGTTTTGGGGGGTTATATGAGTGTTGACTATACGGTTAAACACTCACACTATTTAACCTGTAGAGAATAAAATACATTCAGTAGCATAATTGTAACTGATATTAGTTTTGTTACCTGACAGAGTTTGTTTTTTATTCCACATCTATTGTTCTCCGTTTAACAAGCGTGTTTTAGTATATATTGTGCGTTTACAATTTACAGTTTCCGACAGCACTGGAAGGCAGCAGCACTCCAGGGCAGCGGACGTGAGGAGACGGAGAGATTCCGCTGTAGCCTGACGCAGGGAACACGCCACCGAACCCCCCACAGAGCTCAGTCAGCGACCCTCCATGTAGGCAGCTGTTACCTCAGCTCCTGGGTAGCCGGGGGGTAAGTGTTTTTAATCCTTTTTAAATTTTTTCTTCAACTCCCTTTTGCCGAAGTTTTTCGGGCCGGTCTCGCGCCACCGAGGTTACCTGTACTCTCTCCCCGCGTTTGGCGTCCACTTCTCGGGCAAAAACCTCGTTCTTGCCCACGGGAAATACTTCACCTCAGATGGCAGTTAAGTCCTGGACTCGTTAGTCTTGTCTTTTAGTAGCCCGAAACCATCTGTTTTCACTACAAGTCGTGCTGTGGTTCGTTCCGAATATTCCCTTTGCTAACCTCCGTTGTCTGTTTAATCATTGCTAATATGCTAACCGTGGCTGTGCGCTGTTAACTAACCGACACACTTTCCTCTGTCCCCCGTTGACTTGGGGTTACTTTAGCACGCAAACACTGATGTGGTTACCGCTATTTACCACGACTGATGTCGTCCTACGAAGGTCATTGGGTAGTCAAGCACCTATAAGAACCAACTGGCATTAACAGAAATACACACACAAATAGAGGGCTTGCCATCATACGACGTGTTAGAACACCTGAACTTACCCAACTTTATTACCTGAAAATAATCCTGTTTCAGTCCATATTGAGCTTACTTTGCTTTTGTGTTCTCTGGGACAGTTTTTCATTCTGTCAGTGTCAAATGAGCATGTGAAACCAATTTAGTATGAAGTTTAAAGTGCATTAACAAGCTGAGACTCAGCCTGGGACCCTTTTATCACATCCCAGCCAGTGTGCCCGCTTTAACTCCTCCAGTCTGCAGGGATCGACTGGATTTCTCATGATTCCACTTTTACTCTCTCGTGTACAGGAACACACAAGCTAAAGAAACCTCGCAAGATAAGTTTTAGTTGTTTGTTATGTAGCTGAAGCTATTTGTAATCACACTGAAAATACAACACAAGTTAAAGTTCACTGAAGGTAATCTGGACAATGTACTAAAAGTAAAGAATCCTCTTCGACTGCTAAACTTTATTAGTAGTGTTTTACTATGATATTTGGTAGGTGGCGCTTTGAACCATTTTCTGTATGACTGCAACTACTGATCTTGTTGTCATCATGGATTGATTAGTGAAACTTCATAAAATTCTGACAAATATTGTCACAGACAGTCACAACATTGATTTTTTAAAATAACAAAGCAATTTTTTATAATATTTATCGATTCATTTTTCCGTAAAAACTATTAACTGAAGCTGTCAGTTAATTGCCGTGGATAAAAAGTGAAAAACATTTAAACCTGCATTGTTTTGAAGTAGCTAAAGTGGGATGAAAAGAAAACACTGAAGGGAAGTGTTATAAATGAAGTGCAGAGCTAAATTTGCTTCATTGCGTTTGGTCATTGGCAGTCATTGTTCTCACTCTTGTCGGTTAATCAGAGTCACATGCGGGCCAGTGATGGGAAAGTACCCGCTGCAGTGCGCCCGGCTCCTCTGAGATGACAGCAGAAGGAGCTGAATGCGGATGACCGTGTGAGCTGAGGGACTTCATTGTTTTGGGCTGAGCCGAAAAGAGACCTGCTCTAGTCAAGAACATCCGCACACTGTATTCAGCTGCCGCTATGCTGCTGCCAGGACCGCTGTGGGCCTGCCTGACTCTGATGTGGGCGGGAGGCTGCGCCGCCCACAGTCTGTTCACCTGCGAGCCCATCAGAGTGCATCGGTGCCTGGGGATGCCCTACAACATGACCTTCTTTCCCAACATGATGGACCATTATGACCAGGACATCGCAGCCGCCAGTATGGAGGTGAGTCCCCGGAGCATCACATGTATCAACTCGTAGATATTTGTTGTTCCAATATGGCTCAGCATTAGGCAATCATCCTGCCGGGGTAGTTTGTTTACGGAGTCAAATTTTACAGCTCAGATTTCTTCCTTCAGCCCAGGATTGTAGTATTTATTGTGGTATCTGGAGTGCCAGTCAATGTAAACATGTGCTGTGGGTGTGAACAGTTTCTGTAAGCACCAAATATTGTTCACACCCAAAGAACTTGATACATTCAGCAGAGGTCCAAAAGAATCATATCAGATGTGTCTGGTTGAGTTTGAAGGAGATGTATGTGGAGTTTCAGAAACAGCTGGAACACACTGATACAAAACAAAACTGTGATACTCTCAGCCATTTTGGAATAAGATGATTTTACCCAACCATGGGAATTTCTTTCCGTTAGGGGCTTCGTAGCTACTGAACCTTAATGAAAGTTAGGGGTCTTAATTATTAAAGCTTTGCTAAGGTATGAGTAAAAGTCAAATTCTGAATATTTTCTCAAAATAACTGCTAGGATTTGTGCCGTTAGTGGTTGTTCTCTTCGCTGTCAGATTTGAGGTGTGCGTATTGAATGAGTGAATCATGATAAGCATTTTGTCAAGGTCAGAATCAATAATAAGCAGAAGTTATCACAGTTTTCAAAGTCAATAAACATTTTTAATTATATTGTGAGCATTGGAAAGTACGAATCTTTGCATTATTTCAAGTTTGTTTGATGAAAAACAAAAAGGTAGTGTAGACGTCTCCCTGTTTGAGCAACATTTGAGACAAACAAGGAGATTTAGATGTTTTCCTTTATGCCAACACAGCACTATACCGGTGTACATTGGAGAAGTTATATATAGCACTCTGTAAATTGTTTGGTCTGCAGTTGAAGTTGCGTCACGTTCAGTGTTTAGGATTTTACCCTGGGAAGAAGACACAGTTTGTTTTATAGCAGTGATTTCTCTTGAATTTGTGCAGGTCAGTTTTGCACTTTAACAGCTCCAGGCGAGATAGCTCCTTTGAATTCAATACCAATGTGGAACACGAGGAGTGAACTTTCAGCCACTTTGTGCTGCTTTGTATAAAGGGAAGAAGACGTGCACTTTTGCACTACAGAAATTACCGTCCTGTCTCCTCACAGTGCCAGCCCTTAAATGTTAGCAGCTGCCGTGGAATGTTTAGACAGTTTTCATTTACATTTCACATCGGAAAAAATATTTTAACCTCATTAAAAAAGTATAAATATAAGTATCATAATTTAAAGGTCTTCAAATAAAATTAAGAAGAATTTTCTGCCTTTAGGCTGATTGAGAATGCTGTGTAGTGTGATTTCAGTGCCTGTCCTTGTTATTGTCTCGTGTCTGTCCTTGTTGTTGTTTCGTGACCGTCGTCATCAGTGTGTGTAGGCGTCCGTTCCCATCCTATGTCCTGGCTTTCCTGAAGGCCAGGGTTTTGGGTTACACACATTTTTTGTCATAGCCTTGATCGTGAACTATGATCTGTTGAAGGAGGCTTTTGTGAGGCTTTTGGCTGAGGTAGCAAGCTAGCAGGTACAGGCTTTTTATTTCACAGCAAACTTGGCCACAGGCAACTCCACGGTCTTTGTTGTGAGAGGCCTTTGATTTGTGGAGGAAGGGGAGGGACACACCCAGTTTCACACAAAGCCTACCCTGCATACTGCAACGAGTACACTCTCCCTCTCTGTTAATCACTCACTCATACTCACATACTCGCACTATGTACAGTTTCACCTCCAGCGTCCTGTATCCCAGGTGACAGGCTTACATTGTCTCCCCTACATTCAACACTACCTACTATACCTGGATCTCTTTGACCGAGCACAAAGCCCTGCCACTGTAATGGAGTCAGTTCCTGCCTCATATGGGCTCAGTCTGGTCTATCAGGAGGATTTTCCGGAGGGGGGCAAACCTTTTCCCGTCCTAGGTCCCACATTCTGCCCATGTCTGCCAGCTTTTGAAATAGAAAAGGCTTGAAGAGAACACAAAGAGAATGGAGAGACTAACTGATGTACTGTAACGGACAGAACTTAAAAGTTTCAGCAGAAGTTTGAAAAGTGACTTTCTAGCCATTTCTTTTAAACCATTTAATCCTGATGTACTTCGCTGTGAAATTCTCTGCAGATGATTTTGCATTGAAGAGCAAAAAAATCAGCTCGACTTGGACCACTGATCCTGGCTGAAGGTTTCTGACATGAGGGCAGTTTTTACAGTAACTCTGCTGTAAAGCAAATAAAGGTCAGATTGTTGAGCAAACGGCAGCTCATTTTCAAGAAGTGTAGGACCTCCACAGGAGAGAAACAAGGACGCTTACTGTCAGAGTGGGCAAGTCCAGGCCCCGAAGACGTGGACCTATTGCCAGGCTGAATTTCAGGAAAAAAAAAAAAAAGAGGAGAGGAAACACTGAATAGTGGACTGTGTTGGAGGGTATGTGTGTGTTTCGTGTACAAATACTAGCAAAATAGACTGCAAGAAGTCCGTCCATGTATGTTGGTCTGATAATGTTTGATTGCATTCAAACGAAGCTCCAGAACATTCTCTTGTTTTAGTGCAGTTGTGAATGAACAAAAACATAATATATAACAAAATAAACCCCTGCAAGTCTAGCAAGCATACCCTTGCTCAAAACATCAGCACAGACATGATCTTGTCTCTTGTGGCTCAGCAGGCCAACCTGTCAACAGCTTCATGCATTCCAGCCTTTCTGTCTGCCTGTCGTGTGTCTCCAAACATCCGTGCACTCATTTCCTGCCACCTATAACCCCCCCCCGCTTGACCAGTGTGTTGAAATGGAAGGGTATGGCTCCGCGCCCAGTGAATGGGCTCCTTTGTGTGTCACTGTAGATCATCAACAAAATGGAGAATACTTCATGGATAGCAGTGGTTCCCCAAATTTTTTCTTTTTTACATTTTTGAACCCTTAAAGCAAAGTCGAGTTGCGATCCATCGTTACCGGTTCTAAGTTTATGGGATATCAGAACCTGGTCAACCGAAGTTGTTTTCTTGATTCGTCCTGAAGTCTAACAAGATACAATTATCCAGATTGTCATAACAGTTAAAAACATATTACTTACCTTTACTTCCATTCATGACCTCAGCCACGTTGAAAAGAATATAAAAATCGATGGAGAAAAGCTCAAATGTTACTTATTGCCTGTTTTTTTTTTTTTGTTGTAAATGGCATTTTAGGCAGGTTTAATGATCTTATTTATATTAAGCCCCGTGTCCAACAAGCAGTACAGTTCAGTACTGTTCAGTACACTTGGGAACCGTAAGCTCATTACAGGCTTTCGTTTCCGCTGGCAACCGTACCATTATTTTGTGGATGAAGTACGTAGCGGACTGCTATAGCTATGCCAGCTGTATATCACGGTGATATTATAGCAATGTGACACACACAGCGCTCTCCAATAGATTCAATGAAGTGACCGCAACACAGTAAATAAAGTAAACAATGGTGGACATCCAGCATTTGTATAGCAAATATTTGTTCGATAATCAATATGAGATATTGATTCCTCCATCTCAGGAAAGAGACAATTCTGTCGACCAATTCACAGACTGCAGTGGGTGTAGCTCCCCCTTTATGGTACTGAATAACTCTGGTTGGTTTTTCCAAGAGAAGGGTGACGAAAGTGGAACAGTACTGTTTGCTATTCAAGCATACTATCGACATCTTTTAACAATGGACCACACCGTACCCAACTGACCTGAACCATATAGTTTGGTGGAAACAGGGCTTTACTGTCTGAACTGCTTTTTGTATTGAAACCCATGTAAGAATCATAACTCTTTCCACAGACTAATAGAACCCCTTCAACAATGATAGTTTGTGTTTGTTCAGTTGAATTTTCTCTCCATCCTCAGCCATTCATGCCCTTGGTCAACCTGAACTGCTCTCCTAACGTCCACCACTTCCTGTGCCAAGCTTTTATCCCAGCCTGCATCGGGGAGAACACGGTTTTCCGTCCATGTAGAGAGGACTGCAACACCGTTCTGTCTGACTGCAAGGAGAATATACGAATCTTTGGTATCACCTGGCCTCCTGAGCTACAGTGCGACAAGTAAGAAAACCACAATTACTGCCAATCTACAGGCAAACCGTGTACTTGATCAGTACATTAAATGGTTTGATTTTGATCCAAATAGATTGGACTCATGTTTCCTTCTCAGCGATTGGGCGCCTCCTGAAACCACCCCAGTGACCTCAACGTCGACCAAGAGAGACCTTGGCTTCTGGTGCCCACTGCAGCTGAAGACCAAGCCTGGTCTTGGATCATCGTTCCTGGGCGCCCAGGACTGTGCTCCGCCTTGTTCCAACATGTACTTCAAACCTGGCGACATCATATTTGCCAAGAGCTTCGTCGGAGTGTGCTCCATCATCTGCTTAGGCGCCACACTCTTCACCTTCCTTACTTTCCTCATCGACGTCAAGCGTTTTCGTTACCCGGAGCGCCCCATCATCTTCTACGCCGTCTGCTACAGCTTTGTCTCCCTCATGTACTTCATTGGCTTCCTGCTGGGGAACAATGCGGCCTGTACCAAAGCGACTCATCCTTCCGGTGTGGATACCGTGGTGCTGGGTTCACAGAGCAAAGGCTGCACTCTGCTTTTTATGCTGCTCTACTTCTTCTCCATTGCCGGTATTGTCTGGTGGGTCATACTTACCATCACCTGGTTCCTGGCAGCTGGACCCAAATGGAGCTGTGAGGCCATAGAGAAGAAAGCGGTACAGATTTTAAAGGCATATGACAAGTATATCAATTCAAGTATAAATATTGATCTATGTGTGCTTTTTCTTTAGATGTGGTTCCATTTTGCAGCCTGGGGGATCCCCGGGGTGCTAACTGTCATGCTGCTGGTTCTGAACAAGGTTGAAGGGGACAATATCAGTGGCGTTTGCTTCGTGGGGCTATATGACCTTGACGCCCTGCGCTACTTTGTACTGGCTCCTCTGTGCATGGGCGTCATCATCGGCCTCTTCCTCATCCTGGCGGGCATCGTCTCCCTCAACAATGTGCGGCAGGTTATCCAGCACGACGAGCACAACCAGGAGAAGCTGAAGAAGTTCATGATCCGCATCGGCGTGTTCAGCTGCCTCTACCTGGTCCCGCTCGTCACCCTGTTAGCCTGCTACACCTATGAACAGAGTCACCGCAGCACCTGGGAGAAGACCTGGATCCACGATCGCTGTCAAGAATACAGCATCCCCTGCCCTCACGAGGTAACTGTGCCTTATTTATTACACTGTTGCTGTTCATGGCTCCAGCAAGGATACCTTAGAAAAGACTGTTCGATACCAGGATTGGTTCTGACAGGACTTGAGAGACCAGTGTTAGAGTAAAAAAAAAATTATAACTAGTCAATACTACACAAGGGTAAATCCCCGAAAACCCCTGATGTACACATAAAAACTGCAGCTACAGCGAAGATGGCGACACAGAAGGAGACACATCAGGGAGTCAGCACTCCAACCAACCTAATCAGAGGTGAAAGGTAAAGGTCAGTGTGACCTTTGCATAAAAATATTGTCATAACTCAAGAATTAGAGCTTCTTTGTTGAAATGTACATTTGAAGCACTGTATTCCACCACATCTTTCATGTTGTTTGTATTGGCCGTCAGGTGATTGGGCCTTTGCACCATGTGACTTTGGTTAGATAAATGTTGGTATATGAGGGCAAAGTTAAAATGTTGGTTTAGTTAGTTTACACAGGCTAAATCACAACGATTCTGTTATGGTTTGTGTGCTCCCCTGTGTGTTTCAGACAACAGAGCTCGACCGTCCCGACCTCACCCTGTTTATGGTGAAATATTTGATGACCCTGGTGGTTGGAATATCTGCAGTGTTCTGGGTCAGCAGCAGGAAGACGTGTTCTGAGTGGGCCTACTTTTTCCACCGGACGCGCAAGAGAGAGTGAGACCACATCCGCTGTCCTGATACCTTCATCCACGAGGAGCTAATATTTAGTGTCACTGTACTCTCCTGCTCTCTGTCCCACAGTCCCATCAGTGAGAGCCGTCGGGTGCTGCAGGAGTCCTGCGAGTTCTTCCTCAAGCACAACAGCCGCGTCCAGCACAAGAAGCAGCACCACAATCCCAGTTCCCACAAGCTTAAAGTCATATCCAAGTCCATGGGCACGAGCACCGGAGCTGCACCCTCCATCGCCTCCACCCCGGCTATCCTGACCAATCATGAGCCCCACGCGCAGGGTTCTCTCTCGGAGGTGTCGGTCAGGGGCACCTCCACCTGGAGCTCCAGGAGGGGGGAGAGAGAACGAGAGAGGGAGGGGGGAGAGAGACGCAGCAAAGGCGGGAGCTCCAGTAAAATCAGCAGCCGCTCAAGCACCCACAAAGTCCCAGACGGGAGGTACGTGAGGCAGACGTAGAACACGTCAGCTGAGGTTTTATCTTGAGTGTTTGTGAAAAGCAGAAAACTTTTCAACATGTTGCGTTTGTGATGTGACAGTGTATCAGTAACCAGTCATTTCTGAATCCATCCTTCCTGGGTGGTTTAGGATGAATCTGAGGAGCGAACTGCCAGGGGTCAGGCAGACCACCGGTGGACAGCAGCATTCAGCTTTGAACCAGTCATTCAGCAGCAGCATGCAGGACTCCGCCCACCAGCTGGACCGGCAGGCGCCCGAGGAGAGCAAGGTCACAAAGAACAACAACTGCTGAGACTCCTGAGACTCCGCATTCACCTTTGAATCCATCCTTCCATCCATGAAACCACTCATATCTGTTTCAGTCCAATGCACCACTTTGAGTCAAACCTCCGATACGTTACACAGCTGGGATGAAGTTTGTTACATTAATGTCACTGAATGTTCCTTTTACAGCAACACACAACATGTGTTGAGTAAATGTGTGTTCATATCCTGAAGGTGTTGGATTGTTTAGTTCAGACAGCACGGCATATATTTCGTATGCGAGGACCGGGCAACAAATCAAATATCACAAATATCACAATGTTTTTCAGGATATACATTGATGTCCATACTGCAACAATATTGTTGGGACCATTATTGGTACTTTGACACAATAGTAACACAATTTTTGATCAGACATTATCAGTGTTGTGGATTTAATGACTGAAGTTGGTGAAGACAGATATAAGAACAGGTAGAAACCTCTGACAAGTTCAGAAAAGTATATAATTTTCCTGTAATGTGCCTTTAAAACCAGGAACAGACAACAACACTTATACACTCATATCATGAAATAACTATATCCCAAATATCACACATCATGATAACGATACATATATCGTATATATCGTATATATTGCTGCCTTACACCTGAATGTTCAACCTCTACACCTTTCATTTAATTCTCAAAGCAACCCCATTAAGAACTGCAGACCTGCTGTTTTGCAGATTGGTAGCTCAATTTCATAGGATGCAAACTAGTAACCAAATGCAATATTTATGTGAAAATTCTTTTTTAATGTTATTTTTTAGAAATTAAGTCTTTCACTGGACTAGTCGCTACGCTGAGTTTTCTGTGAAGAATTATTTTGGCAGACTTTCATCATTTCCTGTGGTTTCTGAATGTCTTATTGTTCGTACAGGACGGATGGTTTGTCTTCAAACCTCTTCTTGTAATACACATTAGTGCGCCACTTTAATGCTCCTTTGAAGCACAAGCACACCTTGAAACAGGCTGGTGTTTTTTCTTTTTTTTTTAATTTTAAAATAATGTTGAATTTTTCTTTTGGAAATTGGCTTGTTTCCGTCGTGCACACATATACTGACATTCAAAGACGAGTCCTGTGAATGTGGATAAAGTATAGCTTTATAGTTAGTTCTCTTCATGAATGTGCCTTCCTTTGAATTGTTCCTCACCTTCAAAGAGCCAAAGGATGTTTCGCACGTAGGACAGCTGCCTTTGTGTAGATTTAAATTTATGTGTTGCCGAATCAAACCGAGGAAAAATAAACAGGCTTTGCACTATATGTCATTAGAAGCACAAACACTGAATTGCTGAGCATGAAAAGTCGTAATAACCACAGAAAAGAACTGAATTTGGGTCTGTGTTCAGGGCTTATTTAAAACACGTGTGAGGACCATATCTATTTCTTCTGAAGTACTTCCAGAATACCTTCTCTTGTGTTTTTGGAAGTCTGACATGTTGTGCTGTCTTTTTTCCTTACACAGGAGACCAACTAAAAGGGAATTTTGCAGACTGTTTCTGTTGTATGTTCTTACTCTGACATGTAGATGTTTCTTTCTTTGTAGTGTAGTCTATGAATATGTTTGTTTTTTGTATACATCCTATCTTGTCAGTTAAATTTATCGGTCCAGTTTAATTTTAATAAAATATATTGCGAGCCAATGATTGTTCCATTTGTGACGCCACTCATATAAAACCTCTCTGAAAGGACAAACCGGCTCCAAGGCCCAACAATCCCTCTTTTGTTTGCTACACCTGCCCAAAATATCACCAAACCCAAAGATTCACTTAAGAATCAATGAAATGAGAAAATACACTAAAAATGAGTAGTGTAACCCCGAACGTCACTGCTGTGTATCGTGGTGATTATTTACAGGTGTGATAACTAAAAATTCCCCTGAACTTGAACTTTGACCTATACAGTCCAAAATGGAATCAGTTGAAGCCACTACCAACAGGAACTCACAGGAAAAAAGAAAATGGCCAAGACTGGACGGTCGGCTGCAGACAGACAAACAAACAAACAAACCCAACCGAAAACACGCAGTGCGCAGGAATGAACCTCTGCACATGAAGGGTCGCCCGGGATGCTCTGACGCGTCCTCCCCGCCTGCTGACTGGCTCGTTCCCCCCTCGCCCTGCCCTCCTCTCCCCTCCC
>KV751394.1:1266003-1279977 GCA_001698575.1 Mola mola
CCGCGGAGTAAAAGCGGCCGCAGGCTGGATGGAGACGAGCTGTCGCCTCGGAGGAGCGCGCGCACTCTTCTCCCGCACCATGTCGCCCCTCGCTGTCCGCCTCCTGCTCCTCGTGTGCCTGGTTCTACCTCTGTATGGCGTGGAAAAGGTGAGAAATAGAGGATACCGAAAGGATCCTGACGCCGACAAGGTAAGAGAGCGCCAAGATGATCATTTTGCCAAAACCACCAGGAGTCATTTCAGGAGAGATCTGTGCGTTTAGGACGCGCTTATCACCAAAAAGGTTCATATGGAAGAAAAAAAACCCCACAATTTTAAACTTTGCTGAAACTTTTTGAAACTTTTTTACTTGTTACTTTGGACTATAGAAAAGTAATATGCTGATTCATCCGCGTGGGTTTGGTGTGTGCGTGTGGTCACCATCTCAAAATGCATTTTTATAGCCTTTGTATGGTCAGCTGGCTCTCTGTAATTCCAGCAGACTTGGAACACACACTGAATTCCTTCCAACAGGAAGTGGGGGGTCTGGCCCACCGTCTCAGATTCTCTTTGTGGGATTTTGGGTTCGGGAGGACAAATGAATTTAGTAAATGTGATCTCATGACATCCTCCCATATACCAGCGGCAGGGATCGTGTCTTTAATCCCGGTCATTAGACGCGTGGGCTTGCGTGAGGCGCTGCTGTAGGTGGAGGCTGAATGAACAAAGTGGACACGCACACATCTCTCTCCTGAATCTCCTGGGAGTCAAATGAAAGTGAAACTGCTGTTTATTTTGCTGGAGTCTGCATACCGAGCCACTGTGAGAAGCAGTTTCTCTCCACTCTGCCCCTTAAATCATAGGAACATAATGAATAGCATTTTGTGTCTGTGTCTAGTGCACTGGAAATGATGCAGAAAATCCCAACTGCACTAGACACACCGAGGAGGGACGAGCCACTTATCCTGACATGGTAATCAGGACTCCAGAAAGCACCACAGCCACATTCTGCATGCATGCTGCGACTAATGCATGAAACAGCAGTGATTGCGCAGCACTTTGAGGCCAAGCGCAGCCTTTAATGCTTCGGTTACAGTAACGGGCTGTGTGCAGGCACAGAGGTCCCATTCATTAGTCTGCTTTGAAATGTCTCCAAAAATCCAAACCTCAATAAAAAACACAGATTTTTCCTTCCTGCATAGCAACCAAATGGACTCATGCTGTAGTTTCTTGCACCACTTCCACAGTTTTTTTTGCCACCTATTAGAAGAAATTCCAGGTCTCTTACAGCACACGCATGCCATCCCACAACCCAGTGTCTTTAATCTACGTCCCAGATTCCTGTGAAGATGATGTCAGGGCTCACGTGTCCAGGTTGCTCCACGAAGAGCTGCATAATGACTAAACCAGACGGTCAAACATCTGTCTCACAGCAGCTGGTATTAACCCCCCTGACACGAAGGCGTTTTCCAGTTTCGCCTCATCTGAAATAGATTTCAGGATAATATGGTGAAAGTTCTCTGTTGGCCTTTAACTTGCACGCAGAGCCAAGAAGAGCAGCAGTGACCCACACATGAAAGTGCAGCGGCGAATGCTTTTGGCGTCGGTGTGTGCAAGAGGGCAAGGGCGCTCGTCTGCGCGTCAGCTTGTCTGACTGAAGAAAGACTCGTTTCCTAACCAAAATTAAAATCCAGCTCCGGCCGACCGACCAACAGTGTAATCTGCTGCTCTAAACGTCTTTGTATGTCTGTGGTGGGACTGTTTTGGTAACCTCCCCCGTCTCTCTGAGTCCTGACTCAGCTGGAGTGAGAAGCTGCATCTGTTTAAACACCCAGTTGGACAATGAGTCACAGCAAGATATATGGCCAGATGCCCAAAAACTGCCCTCAGTTCATCATTAGCACACTGGCTCCACGGTTCTGTTGCGTTCTATTCCGTTCGAGCACATCTGCTTTCTGCACCCATTTCAGCCCTGCGGGTGTTTATAGGACTGGCCAAAGAGGTATAATCTGGCCCTTTAATGTGATGGTTGGAGGAATGGCAGCATTCACAAGCAGGGAATTATCCCCTCGGGAGGATTTGGAAAATCAGAAAAGGGAAGTTCGATAACAATAGACCCTGCGGTTGTTGTGTTGTGTTTTTTCTTCTCCCTGTCTGCGCTCACCACTCCTCCCTCTGCTCATTGTTTCCTCCAGTATGGCAGCTGCTTGCAGGGGCCGGGGGGCACCCCCGGCAGGGACGGTAACCCCGGAGCCAACGGCATCCCGGGGACGCCAGGCATCCCCGGCCGCGACGGGCTCAAAGGGGAGAAGGGCGAGTGCGTTAACGAGATTTTTGAGAAGCCCTGGAGGCCCAACTACAAGCAGTGTGCCTGGAACTCTCTGAACTATGGGATCGACCTGGGTAAAATAGCCGTGAGTATCTCGATTTAGTGATTTTTGAGGAACGTGGGTGTCCGTTTGTGAAATTCAAAGAACTGTGGAAGAGACTCTCCAGTGAGAATCGCATTTTTCACCTTGTCCATGCGGTGTTTTTCTGTACAACGACACACGTCATGATTGAAATAAGCAGTCAGGGTTCTGCTTTTACTTTGTCATCCACCAGTGACAGTCTTCAAAAAATAAATTCTAAGGAACCCGTCCTGACGACCTGCAGGTGGGGCTGGGGTTTGTAACTTTTGGGAATCAAGTATAAGACTCTTAAGGAGGCAACTCCACCCCTCCCCCACCTCCCAGTTTCTGCCCCGTAGCTCCACCCCCTCCCTTTCTGATGGTCAGTCTTCTGTTTGGCTCTTTGCCGTATATGCACCTGTTGATAATGCCGAAAGAGCAACTTTTCCTACTGGGATGTCCTTTCACCATCTATGTGGACATGCACACACATCCAGGTAGGTTTTAGTAAAGGCTGAAAACAGAGCCTAGAGGAGGTGCAGAAGACTTTATTCAGACCACTAGAATTACAATATTCTCAAAGGCTCATTAAGGAATTTTTGCCCAGTGATGCCAGACGTACACATACCTTAATGTGGTAGAAACGAAACTTACCATCCTGATGCATCAGCTTGTAGCGACCTTGTACAAGTGGCTCCTCCTCCCCTTCCTTCTTCTTCTCTGACTCAAACGCGTGTGGCCGAATTACCCCAACTTAGCACTGTGCAGCGTATAGTAGACTAGTTTAGAAGTTGGAGGATGACAGAGGAGGCACACACTAGCATGGGGCGGAGACGGGGCGGGGCTTAAGTAGCACATTTCCACAGCATAGATGAGGCAAAGGTGTAGAATTAGCTCACAGGGGTTTTATCAGCAGGCCTTTCATAACCACCACAGTGCGTGAACGTGTCTGAAGATCCGTCCGTCTTGTTGCAGGACTGCACGTTCACCAAGCTGCGCTCGGACAGCGCCCTCAGAGTCCTCTTCAGCGGCTCCCTCAGGCTCAAGTGTAAGAGCGCGTGCTGCCAGAGGTGGTACTTCACCTTCAACGGAGCAGAGTGCACGGGACCCCTGCCCGTCGAGTCCATCATCTACTTAGACCAAGGAAGTCCTGAGCTGAACTCGACCATCAACATCCACAGAACGTCTTCAGGTAACACTCGCAGTAAATAACAGCCTGAGCCGGTGTTTTCACCAGGGCTTTCCAAAGCCGTGGCTAACAGTTCTGCACTCATTCCTGCCGGAGAGGTGGGTGTGAGTTGGTGGAACTGCAGCTGGAGCGGCAGCCAGAAGCTTACCTTTGCACAACAATTGGGAACAAGCGGAAACAGGAGGCCTGGCTGGGTCCAGAGTTAATGAATTCCACCTTAAAGAACCCCTGAACTTGACTATAAACATGTTATATCTTGTTTATATCTCTTTTTTTTTTTTTTTTTTTTTTTTTAAACGACAGTTTGTGGGTTACAGGAAGTTATGTGCTTTAGTTTTCACAGGTCTCCATCAGGAAGAGCAACAGAGCTCGTGTCCTTTGCAGGCTGGCGTCCCCCTCATAAAGAGACTCACGTAGTCTCTTTATGAGGGGGGGCTAAGAGGCTAACTCTGGTTTCCCAGCATCCATCCTTCGTGCTAATTTAAGCTAACTGGCTGCTGTGCATTTGCAGTTCCTTTAAGTGGTTATTTAAGTGCTGCGGTAAAGTTCAGCCCTCCAGTTTGGTTTTGGAAAGTTCATCAATGTGTCAGGAAAGATCAAAGATTAATTTCCATCTCTCAAGACTGGGCGTTCCCCCGAAACGCTCCCTCTTTTCCCTGCAGTTGAAGGGCTGTGCGAGGGTGTGAAAGCGGGGCTGGTGGATGTGGCCGTGTGGGTGGGGACCTGCGCCGACTACCCCAGGGGCGACGCGTCGACCGGCTGGAATTCCGTATCCAGAATTATCATCGAGGAGCTGCCCAAATGAAGGGAGCCGTCCTCGCTGGCTGAGTAACAGGATGTTATCTGGCCCTGTGAAATGATCAGGGATGGTTGCTGCGGGGTCACGGCATCACTGAAGGGAACTTGAATGTGTTTGTGTTTGAATATTATACTCGTCAGGCTTGTAAACAAGAATATTGTCATTCTGTCTACCACAAATAAACTGGTGCTGGTTGTAGACAGTAACCATTTAACAGACATTGCAGTATTACCCAATATACTCATGTGACCTGTTTACAGTCATTATGACTGTTAATACAAATAAAATCTTCTTTTTAAAGAACTGAGCTCTATGGGTGCTTGTTCAGCAGCTTTGAAATGCAACACAATTCAATTCAGTCACAAAAGTCATACATTTAATATACTAACAATGTATTACGATTTGTCACCGGGAGACAAAAATAAGAACCGACTGTGAACATGCGGAATAATTTAAAATACCAACCAATGCCATCAAAAAACAAGAAAGTGCACCTGAAGATAAATCAGCTTCTCATAACTCGGCCTCTTTTTGACACCAAAAAGAAAATTTTAAATAGAAACAGTTAGTAATATTTATCAGCCTCCTCTGACATGAGCATGATTTGAGCATCATGTTACAAAAAGAAAACTGCAGCGTGTCCTTTGGTGTGTGCAGCAAAACCTTTGCATTTCTAAAACACTGATTAAAAAAAAAGAAAATGTAAAACTTCAGTCTAGTTTTTTTCTTGTCCGTTTGTCTGCGTGATTCTTTCACTCGGATCTGCTTCATCTCAGGAGGAGGCGAGACACATTTTCATAAACCACGAAGGTGATACAGCAGGCGGGAGTGACGCGAATCACGTTGGCGATGATGCCTTTGTAGAAGCCAGCGGCGCCTTCGTTCCTGCAGGAAAAGGAGAGAAAATGACTCAGAGTGGACGTGACGTTGTTTTCAAAGCTGACACTACGATGACCCGCTCGGATCGGGTTCGTACCTCCACGTCCGCCTGACGACGTCGACAACTCCGTCGTATCGGTTGTGCTGGTCTTGCAGGCGAGCTCGCACCACCTGGTACGGGTACGTTGTGACCACAGCAAATATTTTGGATAATGCTGCCATAGTGATGTATTCCAACGCGCTCTGTCGACGCAGATAAAGAGACAGAGGAGAGCGAGGGGGAGACGGGGGAGATGGGTGAGTCGGACAGGGTAGGAAAACTACTGAGTCACTTCTGCAGTTGTTAGTTGCAAACTGTGGCCTCAATCTCAGCAAACTGAAAGGTTTTCATGTTTCCATTCTGCCACTGGCTCATGGGGTTAATGACTCACCAGCTTTGCCTCTGAAGGCACTTTCTTGTATTTGTTGTAGTCTCTCTTGAGCTCCTCGTAGGCCATGAACTGCAGAGCTCCGTGAGACGTGCCAAACAGACCAGGAACATAACCCTTTGATGACGAGATGACTTTATTAATTCCCGTAGGGAAATTAATTCGTCACAGCAGCAAGAATGTTTGGGTACAGGACCCGTGGACATATAACACTATAAGGTATAATAGTATAAAATAAAAATAAAAGTACAAAGATATACATAGTACCTATACAGTTGAATACACAGTATAGGTAGTTGAATAGTTGAAACATGTGCTTTGTCGGCAGTTTATCCAAATCTGCATGGTCAAGGTTAGCAAAGAGGCTGACACGCAGCCTTATTATGGATGTTATTACCATAATTCATTCACAGGTTTTTACTAGCGTTAATGCTGGCTGAGGATGCCCTCTAGTGGTGAAGCATGAACACTACAAGTCAGGTCGGTCTTGTGGTTATTCCTCAACTCAACGGTTCACCCGTCATTGGGTGAAATAATGATTTCCTGAGCTGCGACACAGAAGTGTAGTGCTTTTTTATTCAAATACCTCAAGTGAGCATACATGTGCATGCAATAAATGGTGTACGTTGATAGCAGAAGTAACCTGTTACCAATGACATGTAACAGGTGGATTTAGGGTACGTTCATTCCCAATTACCTCACCAAACAAGCCATACTCTGAGAGCAAAGTGATACACGGAGCATAAATAGTCACAGGTGAGAGTTTGCGTGTAAAATCAATCACAGTAGCTTAAATTTATTATTTGCCTCTCCAACACGCTGACAGGAGGGCTCAGTATCTACATATATACGTACGTTCAACCAGTTATTGGGAATTTGGGTGTGATTTTCGACAGGGCTTTTAAATTTGACAAACACAAAAGTTCTGTGGTCTAAAACCGCTTTTTTCAGCTAAGACTGGTGGCCAAGATGAAGCCGAATCTGTCTCACAATGATTTTGAGAGAGTCGTACATGCTTTCCTAACAACTCGGCTACATTACCTGAACTGTCTGTATGAGTGTTTAGATCAGTCGTCTCTTCGTCGACTACAGACGATGTAAAACGCTGCTGCTCGGCTTCTAACCGGGACTAGAAACCGTGAGCACATTACTCCAGTTTCAGCCTCACTCCACTGGCTTCCTGTCCGCTTCAGGATTGATTTTAAGATTTTATTACTTGTTCTGAAGGTTTTAAATGGCTCAGCAGCTCCTCATTTATGTGACCAGTTGCACGTTTAAACTCGGATGGTTCTGGATGTTTACCTTCTCATACAAGAGCTGCCTGAACCGTTGAAACTTTCAAGTCCCTTTTTGTCCACCGGCCTTCAGTTCCACTTGAACTCTGACACCTCGACTCCACACGTTGTTTGCTCGTCTGGTTGCTTTGATGTGCTTTTGGGTTTAGTCGGTTTTTAGCTTGTGAAGCACTTTGGTCAACTTTTGGTCATTTTTGAATGTGTTATATAAATAAATTTGACCTCTGACCAAATATTCAGACTCATGAAGAGGAAAAAAAAAAGTGTCTGAGTCCTGTTGTTCAGGAAAGCACATGAGCTAGAAAAGATACCGTGAAGTCTGACCTTGTACAGTCCAGCCACTCCCTCCAGGCGGTAGATTTTGACCAGAGCGTCGACCATCCCCTTGTAGCGTTTGCTGCTGGGGTCAGCGCTGTACTGCAGCACCAGCCGGGTCTTTGTCACCCAGATCGGGTTGGTCAGGGTGAGAGTTAGGATGCCTGGGTGAGGACAAGTACGCTTCAGTGACAACTGTTAACATACGTGACGTCAACACACAACCGGCTCCTCTACTCTGTTCTTAACAAGCTTATAATCTGCACACACACTGTAGCATGCAGACGTGATGACACATTCACTTGCTGCATCCGGCTTCTTCAATGATTTTGGTGCTTATTTCGCTGTCATTTAGGTATTGAACTGTTGGTTTAAGAAGCTTTTTAATGACATTTTACAACTTAAAACCATTAATATAATAAGAAAATAACTATTAGGTGCAGCTCTACTGACGTCGTGAGAGTTCATTTGGCCACTCGTGCTGATCTTGTGCCATTTCCTGACTTGTGTTTTTGGTCATGTGAGCACAATTGGAGCCAAACTGAATAATTTCATAGCCGCGGATCCAAATGAGTTTACAACCAGGCCCTTCTCACATCAACTCATGAGACGTGAGACTTTTCTGATGGCGCGTACGGTAGAAAGATCTCAACCCAAGAGGGGACTTGGAGAACATTCTTAGCTGAATAACACATTTTATTAATGTCCTACACATTGCCAGTCAGGTGCTCCAAGTTAAAGCTAAATGAAGCCAACAGAAAGCAGATCCACGTGACCTTGTGGGACCAGCATGAGCAGCAGGCACTATGTGCTGATTCGTATCTGCTGCGGCCAGCTTGGAGCAGCGCTATCCGGTTGGTGTCGGTGTCAGTCACACGTCAGACTAACCTGCCTGGGCTGCAGACACCAGGTGCTCTGTGGCACTCAGCTCGGTCTCACGACCCTCCTTGGTGTAGCCCTTGATGGCATTGTAGCTGCGATGGAAGAGAGTGTGGGAAAGTATGCACATGCATTACAGCTCACAGTAGCTGGTGAAAGATATGGTCAGGTTTGCAGCTCACGTACAAGAGGAAGTAAAGGCCCCAAGATGCCCCAGCACCCCAGACATTGGGTGTCACTCCTTGGTAGAGTCCTCTGAATCCCTCCTGCACCCAAACACTCCTCATGCAGTGCATTATGCCTCTGTACTTCGGCCTCAAGTCCAATCCGTCACTTACTGCAATGACGAAGAGCTTTGTTAGGGCATCTCAAACAATAGATATCAGGCATTTTTTCTAACAGGAAAGGAGGTAACAGCACGGTGCTCCTGAGCACGTTTCCGGTCAACCGAAGTGTACTCAAATCGTGATTGGCAGGTATCTTATTTGGGATTATCAGACCAGACCAGCATCAGCACGTCGGCCAGGTTGTCATTCTGTACCTGCGAACCTAATTTTGACCAGATCCAGAGGGTGAAGCACGAGCGTGGACGCCACACCTCCGCTCAGTCCCGCCACCAGGTTTCCAAGCTTGACATGACCGAACATCTGCTGGACGTGTCCGACCACCGAGCCCGCAGAGACGGCTTCGGTTCCGTTAACGGCGCCGTGGTTCGGAGCGGAGTTCATGCCGCCTTCTCATTAGATCCCGTCCGCTACCGTTAGCTGCGTTCACCACCTTGATGCTAAAATGTTGCTTGTCGCACTCGGACGTCCACTCGCTGAAACGTATGTAAAATGGAAATACGATAAACAGGTGACGCGAACTGTCCCGGACGTCGTCATGATCTGACTGGACGGAACCACGTGTCTGCTGTAATATTACCCAAAATGTCAAGTGGCGATGCGCGACCTTGCTGCTTCCAGCGGCTAAATAAACGTCGCTTTACCGCGATTAACAACAATGTTTCCGGTTACAGCCTTCAGAATAAAAGCATGTTAATGAACTAGAAAACCAAAACTAGTGAGTGCGATTTTGTAATTTGAATTCTTAGACATCTGAATGGCATTACTGATCACACCAAGAGTAATGAGTTTATAACTGTGTATTCAATCACTATTTTTAGTCTATTTATTTGTTTTTAACATTTTTATTTTGTCATGTTCCTATTTTTCCCGTGACATAGATGGGATAGGGACTTACGTCACATAAAGGCCATAACATGGAACATTGTTTACCAGATTGAATAATAATATCAAATACATAATTCTGTTCCTTATAATTTGAAAAACCAAAAAGACTTTCAGTATTATATAATTATATTCAATGTTTTAGGAGCTTCGCTTGACCTGCACAAAGTTTGCAAGAGTTGTACTATCTTTACCATTTATTTACCTATTTTTGTTAATAAATTAAATGTTTCCTGTCTTATCGTTGCTAAATTTGGCATCTTGACAGTCATTTCCTCATAAAGTCAGTGACGCAAGCAGGAGGACCGGCCATCCCACAATGCAGCGCGGGTCTAATGGCTCTTTGGGTCAACACATGGCGGCTTCATGCTAATGTTTCTCTCGTTTAGCTGACGGCTAACTACGTTTTCTCTTGAGTGCGTGTCGGTTTTTCACTCTGCTGCCAGATGAAGGTTAAGGTTCTCTCCAGGAACCCGGATGATTATGTCCGGGAGACCAAACATGATATTCAGCGGGGTAAGTTTTTAATTTTCAGCTCATGTAGGCTAATCACAGCCTGCTAACGGTAGTTGTGACCATCCGTGGCTGGATGCTAGTCGGTTAGTCTTAAACCGCACACAGTCTGCTCCATGAATCAGGACCATTCCACGTTTACAAACCCTAAACTAGTGTCTGAAAGCACAAGATGATGCATTAAGTCCTGAAAAACCCCGCCGTTTAGTAGTAAACATACATAGTTAATGTATGTTTCCAATACGTAAACTGCGTTAGTCTACGTATGTCATATTGTTTATTGTTTACGTTAGGATCCCCATTAGAAGCACCTAAATATGCCTGTAGTCTTCCTGGGGTCCGAGACATTAAAGTACACTACGGTCAGTACAGTGAACTAGAAATTAAAAGGAACAACATGTAAACTTTGCTCTAAATATACTGTATATAGGTGAAGCAAAAGCAGATTTATATGCATAAAATAAATACCTGAGAGATGTTGTAGATATTGATATTTTTATGTTGTTGATATAAGTAATAAAATAGTCAAACAAAAAAAATTCCATGGTGATATGTTAAGATGTTTCCAATCCTTAATCACATGTCTGTGTTTTTGTGACCGTCCACCAGCATTTTCAGCTTCCTTTGTGTATATCAAGACCGATTTGAGTGAAATTCTTGACGTGATCACACTCTGTTGTCAGTTCCCAGGAACTACGACCCGACACTTCACCCATTCGAGGTGTGCAGAGAGTACACCCGGGCTCTGAATGCCACCAAGCTTGAGAGGGTGTTTGCCAAGCCCTTCCTGGCCTCTCTGGATGGACACCGGGACGGGGTGAACTGCATGGCCAAGCATGCCACGAGCCTCTCCACCCTGCTGTCCGGCTCCTACGACGGGGAGGTAACTCCTCGACAACCTACAAATGCATCACCTCGCCTGGAAACACGATTCGTGGTCCTGTTGGAACTGTGACGTTGTGCACTAGTTGACAGGAGATTTTGTCTGATCCTCAGGTGAAAGTGTGGAATCTGACTAAACGTCAGTGTGTCCGCACGCTCCAAGCACATGAAGGGTTTGTCCGGGGCATGGTTGTCCGCTCCTGCGGCACATCCTTTTTTACGGTGAGTGCTACCCTTCAGCATCTCAGAGGAGTTCTCTCTCCTTTCTTAGTATTCCGTATTGGCTGATTCTTTAATCCTGCCTCTGATTTTATCTCACTTGGTAAAAGGTTGGCGATGACAAAACAATCAAGCAGTGGAAAATGGAGGCGCCGGGTTATGGAGAGGAAGAGGAGCCTCTCAACACTATTCTGGGCAAGGTGAGTTCAGTGAGCATCTGCTGGTGCACCAGAGTCTTTTTCCCTAATGGCACAAGTGAGCGTGACCACAAATTATGATTGATTTTGCCTCATAGTCACAAAAGTAAATATTGATCTATTTTTCAGAAGCTAAATATCTTCTGAAAGATTCTGACATAAACCAGGAGAAACTTATCTTTGTCTTCCTTAGCAGCACATAGCAAAAACTGGAGCAGCAGATTATGTTAACAGATAAAAATGAGTTGCAAGAACATAACAGTTTGCACCATATTTGTGTTGTGTTGCATTGAATAAGACATGCAGGGTCCCTCAGTAAAGAAAGTACGGGGCGTCTCTGGGATGAGCAGTTGTTGTGTGACCTCAGCGATAATCACGTTCTGACTCTGGTGCCTTGCAGACAGTCTTCACCGGGCTGGACCACCACCAGAAGGACGCCGTGTTTGCAACTTGTGGCCAGCAGGTGGACATCTGGGATGAGCAGAGGAGCAGCCCGATCCGCTCGTTCACCTGGGGCATGGACAGCTTCAGCTCCGTCCGCTTCAACCCCGTGGAGGTAAAACACACACACAACTCGTCCTGTCGTTCTAGCCCCAGAATTGACAGAATGGCAGGCAGAGGCGTTGCAGCTTACCTGATGCCTCACTGAATCGATACCTCCCACCTGGTTTTGTATCTTTAATGCTTTATGTCTTCCTCAGACTGAACTTCTCGCCAGCTGTGCGTCTGATAGAAGTATAATTCTGTATGACATGAGAGAATCAATGCCACTTAAAAAGGTAACCTGTTCAGGAGAAATGTCCCTTTACCTCCCCTAATGTCTGCACACAATTTATATCCATTCATTTTCTTCTGTAGGTTATAATGACGATGAGAAGCAACACGCTATGCTGGAACCCAATGGAAGCCTATTATTTCACGTGTTCGAACGAGGACTACAAGTGAGTTCAGCACTTTGGAGATTGTTGACTGTGTGAGACTGTTTGTTTTTTCTGGAGTCCTTGTGCACTAAATGAGGTCTTTTGTTTACTTCGAGGGATTCTTCTCCATTGGTAGACTTTACTAAGGGCAATTTCCCAAACAGGGCTGAGTTTTTTTTTCTCTCTCTGTCTCATCAGTCTCTACACGTATGACATGAGGTACCTGGAGCAGCCGGTCACGGTGCACATGGACCACGTCTCTGCAGTGCTGGATGTTGACTTTTCTCCCACTGGGAAGGAGTTTGTGTCTGCCAGTTTTGACAAAACCATCCGCGTCTTCCCCAAGGATGGTGGCCACAGCAGGTCGGTAACACCGGGTTTAGAGAAAATACAGCTGTCGGAACACTTTGTGTCTCTCCATCCAGCGTCAACGGAGCGAAAGTTCTTAAATGTGCACCTACTGGACCAATTTGGTGTGCAAGTGCCATAAACTCAAGTTAGTTTAATACCCTGGTATTTGTTTTGTGAGTGTAGCGTTTTAACGGCTAGTTAACGTGATTGTGTGTATCCGTAAAAGGAAATGTTGAAAACACTTTTGCCATTAATGAATTTTAATTTTTCAGCAGGTGTGGCCAGATTTTCACTTGTGATCAGGATTTTTCCTGGTTGAAATTAGCCTCTGGGGGACGGCAGTGATCGGCCTGCTGTAAAACCGATTGTTGAACATTTTTCAGAGAAGATTTGATGCACTCTCTTGTTCTCAATAATCTTCATCTGTCTTGTTGGTGCTGGTGATTTTCCTTTATGCGGTGGCTAAAACCTAGTGTGACTCTCATTGGATGGATGAGTCAACAAAAAATAGGGTTTTGTTTGCAATGCAAAACATTGTTTATACTTTTCTTTTCCTCACCCGTGTGGGTGTTGGCATTCATCTCTATTGAAACACTTGTTTTGGTGTTTTTAGAGATGTTTTATTTCTTGCCAGAACCTATAGCTGGGCTTTGGGTATCAGTCAATACCAGTGTGTGTAAAACAAGAGTGACCCTGTGTCATTTTGTGCTAAGCTCGTGTGGTCAAATGGGTTGCTTGTTAAGATGGTTACAGTGCTAATTCTAGTAGCATGGCAATGGAATTTCCCATTATGTTAGCATCAAGCTAACATACTAAGTTATTCACATGTGTATAAGATTGTTTCAGGCATCTGTTGCCTACACGTATGTTCATTCGTCCATGTTGGTGGCTTCCGTCACTGACTCTGATGACCATTAGCTTAGCTAGATGTTACACTTCACGCACTTGGAAGTTTGCGTGGTTGCAATCACACTATGCGATCAATCCAATTCTTGTTAAATCAATTTTCTTTGCTGTAGAACAGTAGTTGCCCGTGTTAACATGGCACATGTTTCTGGCTTTCAGAGCACTTAAGAAGAATTGATATCTGGTTTGTAGCATAGGGCAGAGCTAATGGAGCTAACCAGGAAGTCACAAGGTCCCATCGACATGGTATCAGATCAGTGCATGAATCCAATTGTCGCCCGGTCCGATAGCTGCATTTTCAGCATTTTACTCTAGTTGTTCTTCTAATGGCTACTAATGATTTGGTTATTGAATCTTTTTTTAATTGTTGTTTGTTCTTTTTTGTTTTTGAATTGTAGGGAAGTCTACCACACCAAACGCATGCAGCACGTCATCTGCATAAAGTGGTCAGCAGACAACAAATACATTTTGAGCGGTTCTGACGAAATGAACATCCGACTGTGGAAGGCCAACGCAGCTGAGAAACTCGGAGTGGTGAGTCCTGCCTCATTTCTGCTTTCACCTGCATCGTCTGCTTCTGTCGATCTCCCGTTCAAGAACGCCT
>KV751394.1:1283642-1312695 GCA_001698575.1 Mola mola
GAGGTGATGCTGACGTCGCAGTCTCAGCCACCTAATGGAAAAATCTCACAGATGGCACTGCTCTGTGTGACGCGGTCTCAGCAGGCCCCACATGCTCATTTACAACCCGTGTGGTGGATCGATTGTCCCGGTTTGCCCTGCTGTCCGGCGATTCATTGCTCAGCCTTTCTAATTACACGCAGTGTTGTGACACAGCCAGACGTGTGCGGTCCGTGAATGATTGACCGCCGATGCTTTATGCATTATTTTTAGTGCACTTTTTGCGTAGCCGGTGACGTAGGTGTGAGGTCAACGGTCTCATTTTCACTCCTCACGCTCCCTGCCTCTACTTGTCATATTCAATCACGGCTCTTCTCCTGTTTTCCAGGGAGAGGAACGTCCGCAAGCACAGCAAACCGGGAGCCGTGCCTGTGGTGTCGGAGAAGGAGAAGCACGTTGTGACCGTGGTCAAATAAACGGAGCCGCGGATCAGACGTGTTCTGGCTGCTCTGGCTGCAGAAGAAGAAAAAGACTTGGATTTAATACTTGTTTGGATGAACAAGTGACCAGTTTCAGTAACAAGGACACACTGTTGCAGGGCACAAATATTAAAGCTTTTTTCCCCTCCCTGTCATGGGGTTTTCTGTTTTTGAGTGACTGGATCAATTTAAAGTGTTCTGAATATCCCAGATGTGTCAAGAAGTGTTCTGCCATTGATCATCAGTCCATCAGACATGACGTGACAAACGTGTTCTTTTACATCTTCTGGCAGTGTCACAGTCACAAAAGGTTTGTGTCTTTTTCTGCTTTCACTGTGTTAATTTTTACAGTTCGTGCTAATGATCCACGTATCAGGACAGTCTCGTCGTGATGCAGATGAAAAAAGAAGGTGCAGCGGACCCAAAGAGCATAAACCTAACACCTGTCCAGTGACTCAATAAAGTGATTTTCATATCTGGGTATTGCTGCAAGCTCCAACTATTGTCAATATTGTTGAATATTTCATTTAAAACATGCAATTTAAAAAAAAAAAAAAATAAATAAACTTCAGATTTAGACTTTTGACCAGACTGTCCGGACAGTCCAGACAGTCCATGTTTGCCCTCAATTTTGGAAGTTCTGACTGGTTTTGTAACATTATTTGAGAGCAAATTTAATTTCTAACCTGTATTTATATGAGCCTCAAACTCACTGATGTGTATTTAGAATAAAGTTCTCAGAACAGTGTGTGAAGAAGTCTTGAAATTGTTCCACTTGTGGCAGATGGCTGCAAAGATGCTAATTTGCTTGTAACAGTCCTAATGAATTAGAGGATTCATCCTCTTAATGCTGCCTTTCCAATCCTGTCAGCGCTGCAGCCTGAGGAAGCTGAGTCGATGTCCAGGAAGTCACCTCTCAACCTTAATAATCGAGCCTTTAGTTTGGTTTTAGCCGCATTTAATCTGTTGTCAATGACCTTATGGTCGCCAGTTGTATTTAATCAGACAGTTACTTTAATTATGGATTATTACACCAACTATTTTCTTCCATTTACTGAGAAATCATTAAAGAAAATGCCCTCAAAATTCCAGAAATATTGACATCATAAATCTTTCACTTTTCTCATGAACAGAACCTAAAACCCTCGTGCGGCTCTTAAAGCTTTATTTCACAGCAGCACCTGCAGTCACGGTCACTGTCACGGGCCACTTCCTGTGTTTATCCTCCCACTTCACATCTGGCCCCACCGGCAGATCTCATGATGGGGGTTATAAAAGACGCATCTCTAGTCTAGTCCAGTCCGGGTTTTCACGGCCGCTGCCAGCGAGCATCCAGCACCTCCTCTCTGCTCCTCTCCGCTCCTCCTCTCCTCCCTATCTGGATCCCACACCCCTCTCTCTCTCTCTCTCTCTCTCTCTCTCTCTCTTACTCTCTCCCTCTCATTGCATCCATTTTTGTGCATGTAAGAATTACCAAGCTGGCGGAGAGCGGGGTGACAGAGGAGGGTTAAGGAGCACGGACCGAGAACAAATCGGGACCGAGCGGCTTTTTCTTCCTCCAGCATGCGCGGGAGAGCTCTGTGAGGGATGGCAGCCATGGGTTAGACGGGATTTAACATGACTGCGACATAAAAGGCAAGAGTTGGTTTTTATTCTTTTAATCCTCTGTATTTCTTCCCACTTTTCACCCATGCATGGATGGAAACTGCTGTTCGGGGACCTGAAGGGTGCAGCGCGTCTCCGGCGCGCTCGTTCATCTTTAAAGGGCACCTATTTCTAATCTCCCTTTCCCTCTCAGACGTTTGCGGGGGGAAATTTGGCGTGTCAGTGCCAGCTCCCCATGTGCATTTAATAACCCCATTACGAGCCTCTCATAGACCAGGGCGAAGCCTTAATTGATGTTTTGACGCGTATTTGTGCAGCACAGAGTGTGATAGATGCAGCCGAGGTGTCACGCTGCCTTCTGCCGCTGAATGTTGACAGCGTGAACTGAAACACGGATTTCAGCCCGGGAAGCTGCTGGTTGACGGTGCCTGTCTTGTTTTTTTTTTTGTTTTTTTTGTTGTTGTCGTTTGTTTTTAGCCACAGTGCGTAAAAGATGTCCGCTCCACACGGGCCCCGGGGCGGCCCCGGCCCTGCTGCCTCAGCGGCCGGCGCCATGCCGGAGATGCCGGACCTCAGCCACCTCACCGAGGAGGAGCGGAGGATCATCCTCGGCGTCATGGACCGACAGAAGAAGGAGGAGGCGCAGGAACAGTCGATGCTGAAGTAAGAGGAGCGGAGCCGGCGGGTGTGTGGGCTGTTGTTACAGTGTGAATTTCTCTAATTGTCTCCTCGCGGTGGATCATGTTGCTTCCTGGGCTTAAATAGCCGACAGGAGGCAGGTGAGGGGAAGGCTGAGTCCCCCTCCTCACAGGAGACCGTATGTTTCAATGCGGCACACACCTGCAGCCGCTGCGGGCGCCATCTTCGCGTGAAAAGCACGCCAAATTACTTCACCTTTCTCCGCGAACGTCACCGAGATTACACAACGTGACAGCGGAAAGATCATTTAAGGTGTCCTTTGTGGCGCTCGCGCGTGCGTGCGTGCGTGCGTGCGTATGTGCGTGCGTCCACCGCCGGAGCCGCTTCAGCACCGCAGCGCTGTCCGCTTTTTAAGGTGGACCGGATCATGGCTTTAACCTCTGCTTCATGGTGGAGTCTCCAGCTGCCCTTTGTCTTAAAAACACACTCAGCTGACGCGTTGTTAAAGAAAAATGTGGGTTGGATGTTTGCAGGGAAGCCCGGCTCATGAGAGGAGAGGGACGTCGGGGCGGAGGCCTTAAATGTTCCCATCCTGTTGATTTCCGGGTAGTTTGGGACAGAACGTAGACGCGTGCGTTCTCATAAACATCTGAGGCATAACTGGTGACTAATATCTGTCCGCACTGGGACCTTTGGCAGGTTTTAATGTTGTTGGTCTTTGTTTAAGGGCTGTTGTTTTCCACCGCCAGGTAAATATTTGCGTTCCTAATTGATTGAAAGTTGTACAATCACCACCTAGTGCTGCTGCATGACCAACATGACTCATGTTCCCCAAGACAGGGCTACCTCAGCCGCTGCTGCTTGTGCTGTGTGAATCATCCAGGCCTTTTCCTTCATCCCCCCCTCACTTTCACAGTCTTCCCCATCTCCACCTCCTCCGACTCCCCTATAGCCGAGTTTTTCTCGTATTGCTCTCCTCTCTGAGGTAAAAGGGATTGTCACTTTTAGTCACTCTTCATCTGACAGGGATGTCAAAGCCTTGTCACGACTGAGCACTTTGCAGAGGATGCTGCTCTTTGTGAGGGACATGACCGACTGACTGGGTGTCTCAGCGTAATGTTGGGTAACTCTGAAGCATACGAGACATCGGTTGGTCACAGAGGCCTTTGTATGAATGGATTGTATCACAACTATATGTGTCCAGCGTGGCTCGCTCCTGCATGCCTTGGTTACCCGGGGTTTTATCTTGCCAGCAGGGCCGTGCTGCAGGTGTTTAGGAGCAGACAAAAGACATGGAGTGAATGGCTGGTTACCACCAACCAAGTCATGTGCAGGAGTCCTCTTGACCCCTTTATGCCCTAATTGTCCTCTCTTTCAACGCAGCAACGCCCTCGCCAGTTCTGCCACGTTTTCTCTATATGTACAAGGTGACTCATCATGAGTCATCAAAACAGTAAATCCCCACTTGCTTCACCTATGAATCACACAAGCGTAATGTCTCCTAAAGCGGCGTTAATGAGCTCAGCCCTGATCGGTACAGCTGCGGTGGATTAACTTGTCAGAGGACGGTAGCGGCGTCGGAAACAAACACCCACACGGCAACATCCAGCTCTATGGCCCATGCCGTCACAGTCACAGTCCGATCCCACGGCGCCTTCAGTGGCTTTTTGGCAAAGTGGCAGCCTGAATATCGGAGTGTGTAATCTAACAGAGGGAATCCTGGGAGGATGGAGGGATGGAGAAGAGGGAGGGAAGGGAGAAGCCTCCAGCTGCAGGGCTTGCCAACATGCTGTCATCTCGCTGGAGGTGCTACAGAGAGCGTGAATGGAAATCCAGGGCTGCTGACTCGCATGTAATTAGCTACTCTCTCTCCCTGCTCGGTCTCAGCAGGCCTCTGTATGTACGTGTGTGTGTGTGTGTGTGTGTGGGTGTGTGTCGAAACTGTGCTACACCTGGGACGATCGATCTCTTCGAGCCCGTGAGGCGGCGCTCTACGGATCTATAGCTCGTTCTTACTGTGAAGTCCTAGAAAGCTCATCAAAGTAGTGGAGTGTTTAGTTCAGACTCTTGAAATGTGTGTTTTCTGCGTGCAGAACGGTACATGTCTGTGTTCTAAGAAACTAAATGCACTGGCAGGATCAGCTACCTTAGCTGTGAATGCACCAGTGAGTCTCCGAGCAGGACAGTAATAATGCTTACGGGACTCCCTCCCCCTCCCAGCCGGACGCTGCGTATCCCACAGGCAGGCATCAGCTGCCCGCAATGGGGTGACCCACACAACACCCGGGGCTCCACTTCTCCTTCCTCCCCGCTCCTCCGGTCCTGTAAGGCTGCTTCCCGGTTCTGCTCGGTGGCTTGGAATGGGGAGCAGGGACGTCCTTTGACCGAGTTAATTAAAGTGGCCGCCGTGCAGAAGGGACTCCCACTGAGACGCAGCTATTCCACGTCTCTGAGGTGTCTGTTGCTCTGACGTCTCTCTGGGCACCCAAAGTGTTGTACCAGACACGGGATGTTCCCGTTCTGTTTCCTGCATTTGGGAACATAATGTGTATAAGATGGTTTTCAGGATCTCAAAGGTGAACATTTTGTGTATAGATATTTTTCATCCCCAATATTGAATCAATGTTGAAAGAAACTACTGAAAAAAGAAGCAATTTAGGCAGAAATATCCTGACCCCCCCCAAAAAACCCTATATTTTACAATTCCCATAATGTAACTTTATCCAACGAAGCTTTTGCTAAACCCTTTCTTGCCTTATAAAATGCATGTCTTTCAATTAACCTGCCGGTTTCTAATGAAACTACATTAGCACTTATAAAACCCAAGCTCATAATGCTCAGCACTGCTTTATAATTTTCTTTTCATTTGAAAAATCAAATTAATCTACTGTTATTTGGCCATTGTTTGTCCTCCCTTTCCGCAGGGAAAGGTGTTTGCCAAAGTCCTAATCTAACCATACTGCTTTTCCAAAACTTTGATTGTCCAGACATAAAGCTAAGTGAAAGAAATTAGTCATAACAGAAATGATTTTAAATAAAAGATGGAGAGGGCAGGTTGTCACAAATTATGGATAGAATCAGATAAATTCAGGTTATATAGGTTTTACATACTCGATCCATTTAGTCCAGATCTGCTAGAATTTTTCATTTTGCACTCTGATGATGGAGAATGACAACTGTTCCATAATGTAGATCTCGTATACAATATCAGTCCATGTAGGGTTGTAATGTCCCTTTAATGTCAGCCATATGGCCCAGCTCCTTTTTAAACATGACCTTGGTTCTATGTACATTATTACTTCATATCTGCCTACATTATTACACCAGACCGTAAGCGAGGATAAGAATCCGTGAGCCATTCGTTGTTTCGTGTGGACATTTCATTATGTACAGAGCCACAGCGTAACTGAATTGTTTACATGACCAATAAAGAGATCAAATACTTCATTCATTTAAAATCACCTTAAAAATCCTTTCATTTACTTATCCCCTTAAGTTTCTTCCCACGGTGACTGGGAAAGAATCTATCATATTCGAGCCTTGTTTACTAATGGGACTATACTGTCTAACTGCACTCTAGATAAAGCTCCACCAGTACGAAATAGTCAGCGATCGTCATCACCATCATCACATAAATACCACGCTGACTGTGAAGATTCATCCATCTTAAGGGCCTTCACTTTCAGTGCTGGGTTGTGTGTCAACAGGACCAGACAGTGTTTGGACTCAGCAGACAGGGCAGGTTCAGTTTAGTGATTTATTTAACACGGGCAAATTCACAGGTCAAAACCAAAAACTGCGGAAAACGGAGCGCACGGCCTTACATGCAGAGGGAAGGGCAGGTTAACAAGACACGGGTGCAACACATGAGGATAAAAACAGAGGAAGGAAAAGAACGAAGGGAGGAAGTGTGAATCAGGACGAGACACCAGAGAAAAAGATATGTGTTTCAAAATTCTGCAGGAAGGTACCAGAAAGCGTTCGAATCCCCCACCGAGCCTGAAAATCTCCCACGACTCGACACCTCTGCAAAAACATCAGTGCACCCTTTGCATTATTTGCAGACTTTTGATTCTATCTCCCGATGGTAATAACCATGTGGCTGCCACATTTCCTCAAAATCTGCTCATAACTGCCTTACATGCTGGTGAGAACATACCAAACACTGATCGGTGTAGATGGAGTTAACAAACCACAAAATGGAAAAACAAGTTGAAATTATACACTGAAACTATACAGAAGCTTCAGTCTCATGGTTGCTTCTAGTTTCTTATTCAGCAGAACTCCTGAACAAAAATACTCTGATGGAAGTCTCTTCATAATTTGTAATTACCCTTTAACCAAATGAGTAAGACTTCTCTCTCGCTGCGGTTTCTTATTTGGAAGGATGGTTCTCCCAAAAGGGGGCGTGGCTTGATGACGCACCGGCGGTATGATGTATGGCGAGAGGTGTAGGGGGTTGGTGTGTTTATGTTCACCATGAAGAGCATTGACCTAGAATAGCTTTGATTGATCACATCCCATTCGCTTTTCCAGCTTCTCTCCCTTCCCCCACCACACACGCACACATGCACACCTACCCGCCCCTCCTCCGTCCTGGTACCTGATCGCCTGCAGAACTCAGTGTACCAGCTGGGCCTAGAGCGCACACACGTTATCGGGTCTCAGGAGTCAAAATGATAATGTTACCCAGGTCTTAATGTTCTGTGCACTGTGAGTGGCTGCAAATTGATAGAAGATCTCAGCACAAAAGTGGCCGTAGTTTGGAGGGAGGAGAGGAGAACCTGGCAACCCAAAGGAAACAGCGTGTGTCAGGTCTGCAAACATGAGAGCAGCACTTCCTGGTGCACCAGAGCCTATTTACAAAAGGCAAGAGTCAAAGTCGAACACCGAGGATGAAAAAAAATCTCCAAGATCAGGACATTTTAAATGTCCAGAAAAAAGCTAAAAGTGCATCTTTATAACATATTATAATGTGGAATATGGGAGTGTAGCATTTAGCTTACTGCTTCCTGTTTCACTGGGCGTAGTTCAAAAATCTGATTTCCTCAGTGATTTAAACACAACACAAAGTAAAACACAGTCACAAATGTTTGCTGTAAATTAAAACTTGAAAACCGGGCTTTTTGAGATAATCACAAAGCATCAAATTTCAATATTGAAGTGCGATCACCTCGTGTGTAAACCTCGTACGGCCTGCTGTAGAAATGTGGCACTCAGTTATGGCAATGAAGCGCATTAAAAATTGGAGAAAAAAGGACCAGAGAGCGAGAGCGAGAGAGAGAAAGAGAGAGAGAGAGAAACCTATGGTTGCGAAACGAGGCGAGGCAGAGCTCAGAAGCTTGCCAGTGGACAATATACAGTACACACACACTCTCTCTCTCTCTCTCTCTCTCTCTCTCTCTCTCTCTCTCTCTCTCTCCGCCCTGCTCTTGTTTCCTTAGCTCACTCACCCATGCTCGCTCTCCTTCCCATGCAAAGAGCAGATTCTGTCATGAGCGCTCCCATCCCCCATCACTTCCCCCCGGGGTTGGGAGAGAGAGAGTCTTGCCTCTGTAAAGCAGAACGCACGCCAAATGAATACATCTTTATGCCAATTAAAGTAACATTGTGATTTGTTTATGGAGGGATGGCAAGTTAATGTTATCAGATCGTTTGGCTCAGCAGATTTGGTTACAGCGCAACCGCCCTCATTGAAATGACATGAATTATACATTTACAAGTTGCTCACAAGCTGTGCTATTATGGGAGCGAAGCTGCATCACTTTAAGTGTCAAAGTCCTTCAGTGCTCTGCAATCAAACTGTCCTTTTATTTATTTTATTTTTTTTACATTGCCTATGGCTCTGCTGGTCTTTTCTCTTTGTCTTTATTTGCCTTTGCTCTTTTATCCTCAGCTGGCTGGTGACTGTGTGGGGATCTAGGCTAATATGCTGCAGAATTGGCTGAATGAAAGTGTTGTTTTTCATGTTGCTAATGAATCCCATGAAATGTCCAAAGCGGTGTTGGCGACTCTCTTGGCACAGTCTGATAGTCCTGTTCTTTCTGTGGGTCTCAGACACAAATGTATCTGTTATTTAAGTTTTCTTTCTTCTTTCTTTTTTTTTTTTTTTAGTAGCCTTAAACCTTTATTGGCCGCTTGTTGTAGGAGCAAATTGAATGTGCCTCGCAGTTTTTTTTACAGTAAACGGCTTAGCTTTCGCCTGCTTACACTCTCAGCACACTTTGAGTTTCAGGCGAATGCACGTTTGATATCAACTGTCTTTCTAGCTCCGTTTTTGTGTTCATCAATCAACTGTTGAGGACTATAGTAACTAATATGCAAACTTTGCAGTGTGGTGCTGGGGAGGTAGTGTGCCGAGGGTTTATTTCAGAACTTTTGTGTGAAACAAGGAAACACTAGGTTGATGAGAAAGGTTAGACTGAAGCAAAACAACCAGCACACATAAAACACATAAATGCATAAGTCTGCATCTCTGGCTGTCTCATGAAAGCCTCTTGAAAGGTGACCTAATAAAACGCACCTCAACTTAACAACTCAACAAAATACACATCACAGGTTTTTGGACATTTCTGGCACAGCTTCACGTGCTCGAAAAGTGCATGGAGGTAGACAAAAGTGTGAAGAAGTCCAAAAAATCCAGCTGCATTTGAAGTATACAGAATAACTTAATTGTTATACCAGCGTTTTTTGGCTTGATCCACAGTCATATTAGCCAATGAGGTAGTTACACAATTGGGTCGGCCATGCAGTCATGTGACTTTAAGCCTGACAAAGAGGCATCTGGCACATTGTCAACTGTGTCGATCTACACATATATGCACTATAAAACTATGAACAATTTAGGAAGAGGCACATGGATATAGGAGTTGCTATACAGTATAATGGATAGTGGCTAATATGTGTGTTTGTCTTTGTCTTTTCGTCTTCTGACCCTATATAAACTGATTTTTTTAAATTGTATTATTATGAAGGCCATGAACCAAAATGCATTGGACTAACAATGAAGTGCTGTAGACATTTAGTGCAGAAATGTTACATATTCCATCTTTAAATGTTATGCAGAACTGAGGGAAACCGTACAGCAGATCTGAATCTACAAAAAAACATTTTCTCATAAGCTGGAAACATTTGACCAATGGTTTCGTACTAAAATATTGATTCACGCTGATTTCAAAAGGGCCGGGTTATTTCTGCCGAGAGTGGTAATTTTAGCGAACATCATTTACACGGCAGTAAATATGCGCTTGTTGGGGACTATTTTTATCGGGCAGTTGGTGCCTTGGAGAATATTTATGGCAGCATGACAGCATATGTTTGATTGTCTCAAAATAAACCACGGTGCCTATGTTCGGGTTAATAAAAGTGCGTCTGGCTGATGTGTTCTTTGATAGTTTTTGCATCTTTATGTCAGCGAGCAGGTTGAGCAGGGCTCGGGCGAGGCAGGCGGCCCCGTTCCTAACTGTTTCACGGGATTAGGTGAGGAGCAAGAGGACACGTGAGGATAGTTTGGGGTGGAGCAGAGGAGGAAACGAGGGGGCGGGACGGGAGGACAGTGCAGCACAGGTTAGCCTAAGAGAGAAAGAGAGAGGACGGGAAAGGAGAGGAGAACATCACACAGAGGATGAGAGGAGAGACAGTGACGTCTGAGATGCTATCAGGTCTGGCTGCTGATATGACGGCCTCGGTCCTCATCGACAGAGCTATCGGCCTGCCATCTCCCACAGTCTGCTGTTCTCTCACAGCACAGCACAGCACAGCACAGCACAGCACCGGGCTCTATTGTCTCTCACAGCCTTGTTGGAAATAACATCTGCGTTTGTCAGCACAGGTTTTATTCTCTTCTGGCCTTTCATCCCTTGAGCAAAGTTTGAAGGGATTTTCCTGCCCCCGGCTCTGCACTTTGAAACGCCCTTGGCAAAACATGACAGTAGGAAATTTAGAATGAGAACTAGCTCATGAGGTTGTACGAGGGATGCTGTGTGTTTGTACTAATGCACATGAACGTGCGCGCTCAAGCTGCTGCTGTTTTTTTGATAACTGACAATATTCAAGCGGTTATTGTTGGCCTGTTTGAATCAGACAACTCTATATTAAGGTCACTGGTTCAGTTAGAAAAAGTCTCGCTTACGCCCCAGATTGTAAGTGATGCATTTAAAACACGCGATGATATCTCACTTTCCGGATTAAAAGTCCATGACTGGTGATCCTAGACAGCGTCACAACAGAACCCAATCACAGCTCGTGCGCTAGAACATCTGGCCTGCTGTCGCATAAGCCTCCCAGCATGCTGTGCAAGAGCGGCCTGGATGAGGCCGACACAATGCAGTGGAAGCACTGACGGAGCTAAATAGTAGGTAACGAAGGGGAAGGAGAGGAAAAAGGAGATAAAGAGAGCGTGCAGAAGGTAGCCTCGGCCAACGAGGGCACGGAGAGTAGAAATGTGGGAGCAAAAGGCAGCGAGAAGGGGACACTTTATCACTTTTATAGCCCATCCCCCGTCCCGATCTACCATGAGAGTCAGCGTAGGGGAAGATATACAGCGTGTAACGCTCTGAGGGAAGCCCAGTGCATCGGAGCAACGTGTGTGATGCCGTACAGTAACACAGTGGATGACTCAAGCGCGCTGCATTCATGAAGGAAGCGGCACAGGAAACATTTTATTTATTGATTTTTATCGTCATTGTAGATACTGTCGATAGTTTGGAGTGGTGGCGTTCACTCAGGGTTTGTTGTTAAACCCCGAAAGTTCGTATAAATCTATACAATGAATAGTTTTAGCGTCAACATCGGAATATGACAATGCAATTCACTGGACATGCAGTTTATAAGTAGAATAAATGAATCATGTGACGTTTCAGAAACATAGAGAACGGCTACATTACGTTTATAACCTTGTTAATAGTGGTAGATTACATGTAAATAGAGTACTGAAAACAAGTCAGTTTGTAAGGTTCGGATTGTGTTTAACTTTATTTCGAACATGTGGAAGAGAAGGTAAAATAGTCGTAGAGAAAATACTAATATTACACAACATGGAAAGCATAACGCAGCACAAGATTGGCACACACGTGATGAATCATTTTGCACTCATTCACTGTTTATCAATGACCCATATTCCATATCGATACAGATCTCAACTGAAATTATTTTATTAAACTTCTGTAAATGTATATTTGTAATTACAAACTTTTTGATAATACGTTCATATGTAATTTCATTACAACTCTTACCTTCAGTGAAGGGGTGGCTGAACCCGCTGTGGTAGAATTTGGAGGAAGGGGTTGTTTTGCGTTAAAGTCTCTAAAAGAATGAAAAATACGATTAGCTGTGTTTCTGTGACGTGTTTTATGTCATGGACGTAAGAGATAAGATTGTCTTTTTTGTTCCAGTATTGTGCACTTCTGCTCCACTCTGCACATCGGTGCTCTCAGACCATGTGACCTCAAGGCACCCAGTAGTGCCGGTTTTCATTCTGACTGGTTCTGATGATGTGTGAAACAACAGACCTGCATCACCAGGTCTGCTAAATAACAAAAAAATGTTGGCATTTTGTGCATGCATTTAAAGAAAAAGCCGTGAGGACGTGCCGTGAGCGAGCGAGCGAGCGAGAGACGGCGGCTGACAGCAGGGAGAGAGAGGAGACAGCTGAGTGGCGGAAGGTGGCACCAGGTAATTTGAAAGCGTGGGAACCCTCACGCTGTTCGTTGAACTATTAATAGTGGAGACATTTAGCCGTCTCCAGTGGCCGGCAAGCAGCCAGGCAACCAAACAGCCAGCCAGGCCTGCGGTCATGTAGGCGGCCATGACAGTCAGAGAGGCAGAGAGGCAGGCAGGACTCGCTCCAACCAGCACAAAGACAGAGGAGTAAATGTAGTTAAATCAACAGAATCAACGCCAACTGAACCCATACATTCATTCTTAGTTTTGTTTAAGATTATCTGACAAATGTAGGCTGGATTTGATAACAGTAACTTTTATAATTTGTTATCACTTTGCGGTGTGATGCAGTTTGTCATCGCTCTTTTCTGATATCAGTGAAGTGGTTACTCTTGTTTGCCTGTTGTTCACTGTCAGCGCTGATGTTGTAGGAGAAATGAGGAAGGAATAAACTTTGTAACCACGTCCTTACGTGTTGTTCCTTTATGAATAATTTATTAGCTCAAGATTTATCACATCTAAACAAGCTAGTTTCATTCAATAGCAGCGTCCTAGTTTGTGAGACAACTAGTAATCGATGAATAAGGGAAACTACCGAGATTGCTGCTGAAAATGGAAGGAATAGTGTTTCGTTTTGGGATGATTATTGATTTGCATTATATATTGAAACTACTCTTGTGCATTTATCACAACATCTACAGCTTCTTAATACGTTATCTTAGTTAAATCAGTGCACAAACGCTTACATAAAATGACAATTTGTGAGTTGGTGTAGCTTTTTTAATCTGTTTCAAGTCTTTATGCTGGGTGTCCGTCAGTTGTACGCTCCACTGTTTTCCATGCTGCACTGTGGGATACTTTATGTGCACAGGGGATGATTGTTTCACTTGTACATCACATGCGATGTAGGGGAGTGATTTCAGGCACAGCCACTGTCTCACTGCTAAACTAACACCCTTAGATGTCGACACATCAGCCTAAGTGACTGTTTCTGCCACCGAGTACTTCTTGAAGTTAATTTTAGACCAGGACACATCTCAAGTTTAGTTAGACTCACCCCAGAATGAAAGCTTGCACATTTCATGTGGGTCACCTCAATAAATCCTATTTTTGGTGAACGTAACACCAAAAATAAGCGTGTTTTCATGTTTCCTTCTTTGAAAGAAACAAAGCTGTGAAGCCTTGTTAGGATTTGTCCAGAATTTTGATCCTGTCACGGCAGAAACTAAACAGGAAGCAACATAGATGGAATTTGTGGAGTTTGGATACACTTTTCTCATTTGAATTATAGTAAAGGGACCTATGGGTGCCTGAGCAGCAACTAAACCAAATTTATGGTAGGAAATCAATAACGCGACCTGTCGATAGTCCTCAGCCGTGGATGCTGTGCCGTGTGTGTGGCCTGGTATATCCACCGTGTTTACACAGGGAGCTCTAATCGTCTGCCTGCGTCCGGCTCATTCAGGTCTCAGCTGGTCGGAGCAGGTGCGAGCTGGTGACACAAATACATGCGGGCCGCCCGGCCGGTTCCTTCCTTCTGATACGCCTTTTGTGTGGCGTAATAAACGCGAGCCTTTCTGCAAACAAACGCAGCCTCTCGACACGCCGCTCTAAATGAGATGCCCACACACACACTCACACACATCAGCTCCGTGGAGGCCTCACGACCAGACAGCAGAATTCATTATGTAATGATCGGCGCGGCGATTTCTGTTTGTAAACTTTGCTCGTGCTCATGGCGGCCCTGCTCGTATTGTAGTAGATTTTTTTTTATTTTTTTATTCTATAATTTATTTCCTGTCTGCCCCGCTCGTGATATATGTCCCATCTTTTATCGCCCTCTGGTTGCTGCTGTAATTCTCCTGCTGTCGCTTTGAATTGGTTATTGTTGCCGGAGGTCTGGCAGGGATCAGGGGTTGTTTAGTAGCATCCCAGCGTGCTCCACATGAACAGCGGCTGCTGCTGTAGGTAGATTACAGAGGCAGCCGACTGACATAAATAGTGGAGGATAAAGAGCAGCCGTTATCATACGTCACTAATGCAGCCGCGGCCCTTATATAAGCCCACTGTTTGGCGCTGCACACGAGCGTTACCATGTAACCTACACTGGGACACACTGTGCAGCATATAGCTCACTGCTCACACTGCCCAGGGCTGACGGTGGCTTTGTGTGGGAGCTTCACATGCATTATTCCACACATTCCGCATCTGTGCGCGAGAGCGCCTTGGTGTATTCACGGATGCTCGGTTTGTGTAGTCTTGCGTGCTTTCTACAGATTCTTCCGTGAAAATAGGAGCGAGGAGGCCTGTGTTTCATTCCCGTCATCCGACAGCCATCAGGACAGAGACCAGGACTGTTGTGATCCCGGGATCATGCTCCTCGACTGAAGTCTGATGGAGGATCTCCCTCTAATCCCCTAATAACACCCGTCCCACTGAGACGGGGTGGTGGGGGTGGGGCTGCTGCTGCTGCTGCTGCTGCTGCTGCTGCACATGGGCGCAGAAATCCTCCTTTGTGAGCCAGAACGACAATCATTTGAAGTAGTATCTGGAAGCAGGAAATGCAGGCATTTAAAGCCGCCAGGCGTCAGGTCACATGAAGGAGGAGGAGACGGCGAGCGAAAGCTGGCAGCTGCTTTGACGGTTGGTTAGAGACTAATGCAAGGGAATCCTTTGCTTTGGGATTTTACTGCAGCCAAAGTCAAACAGATAAAGACAGATGTTGAGAGACAGCGAGTTCAAGTTCATTTTGGTCGCGCAGTCCGGTGGTCACATGTGTCCAACGCATCTTTAAAGCCCCTCTTGTGTTGTCTATACTGATAGGTCCGTAAGTACTTGGACAGTGACACTGTTTTTGCCTCTGTACGGCACAACAACAGAAAAGAGTATTGGATCGACCATTTAGGAACAACCATTTTTTAACACAAACTCCCACATTACAGAGGCTCTAAAGTCATTGGACATAACATAATTATAAACATGAGGATTGTTTTTACTATTTGGATGGAAAAAAAACCCCCAAAAGCTGCAATTCCTCCCTCAAGATTCTTTCTCAGGCCTCCATTGCAGCCAGCTTCAGTTCTGTCTTCAGTAACTGAAAAGCTCCATTATTATTACTGAGATCAGTTGATTGACATGAACACTGAAGAATATCATAATTCTTTGCCTTCAGAATATGTTGAGTTGCTTTCGCAGTGTGTTTTTGGTCATTGCCCCTCTGTGAAGCACCATCGCATCAGTTTTGCAACATTTGGCTTAATGTGAACAGAGAGTATAGTCTTATACACCTCAGAATTCATCCCGATAATTCCATCAACAGTCACATCATCAATAAACAGCACTGAGCGCGTTCCATTGGCAGCCATACATGCCCATCCCATAACACTGCCTCCATCATGTCGGCACATGAGGTCATCAGCTGTTCCTTTTCTTCTCCAGACTTTTCTCTTCCCATCGTTCTGATTCCGAAGTTCATCTTGGTTTCATCTGTCGAAACAATTTCATTCCAGATCCGGAGAGGCTTTTATAGATGTTTTTGAACTGAATTCTAATCTGGCCTTCTTGTTCTCGAGTGTTGCCAGTGGTTTTCACCTTGTTGTGAATCATCTGGGCTTTACGTTCATGAAGGTGTCTCTTTATCACAGACTTTAACAATGATACGGCACCTCCTCATGTTCTTGACTTGTCTGGATATTGTGAAGAGGTTCCGCTTCATCAAGACAAAAAAATGTTTTTGCTGTCTCTTTAACATATTTATTTATTTTATATTATTTATGTTTTTTATCAGCCTAATGATGGCCTCCTTCACTTGGATTGACACCTCTTTGGCCTTAATAGCTGACCATACAGCTACATACAACAGTGTTAACGTTTAGGTCCAGTTCCTCACCTTTTATCGGTATAATTCATTGAATGAGTGAATAGCCAACACCTGGGTATGAAACTGCTTCCACAGTTTGATTGAATTGCACAGTTACTTATGAGCTTCTGAAAAAGGGAGACTTTGTGTAAAAACGACTTTATCTTAATTCCAGTGTGCGTGGCAGCAGCGTTTTAACACAATGCGGGGCGGAACCTGTTGGCGGCGAGCAGATTTTGGACCGCCCGTGTACGCTGTGTATGCAGTTTAGTTAAGCGTGCCAATAGTGAAGCTGTGCACGGTTGAATTGGGACAGGAAGGAGCGGAGCAGGCCGGACTAACAATAGGCTGGGTATCTATTACCTCTCTATTGTTAGCCATGGCTGGACTATTATTATGGGCCAAAGTGAGACGCAGACATCCGGGAATGACAACAGCATCAGGAGGTTGTTTTGTGTGTTTGAGGATGGTGCAGTTGGGGGTTGTGCTGAGGTTTAGGTAGCTTAAAATGAAACCCAAAAACCTCTCTCACCAAAGGCTAAAAACTAGACTTTTGCTGACTACGTGACTGCAAACAACGTTGCAGAATTGGTGCTGGAGGATAATGTGCAGCCAAGGGTTAGAGGAGAACACTGAGCCGCGCTCGTCCCCGTCTGGCTCTCGGAGCTGTAGGGACCCGGTGATCGCGGAGGCCGGTGACCCAGCTGCCGTGTTGTCCGGGCTGGGTTTCCAGAGTATTCCCGGTGGGGCTCTTGAGCCGTGTATGGGAGGAGTTGTGACGTTGGCACGGGATAATGTCAGCTGCCGAGAAAGTGCCGATCCCAGCCAGAATAGAATGTATCTGTGTCAGGATGAATGAAGTGGGCTGACGGCGAGACGCAGCCGAGCGTTCACGCACAAAGAGAGACAGGTCTGAACGCACGCCATTACCAAGGCAAACAAGCGCGTTTGTGTGGCGTATATCACTACCTCTGACTAAACATTACTCACTCATTTCTAGGCGCAATAAATGGTCTATGAAGATGTTTTCCTGTAAGTGGAAGCACACTTTTGGATGCGTGGGCCATCGGGTGATTAGCTGACACTTTGCCACTTGGAAATCTCTCAGGAGGGACGATATGAACCAGCTCAATTGAATCCTGGCAGGTATTCTGAGGAAACAGATGGATTTTAGTTATATTTGGCAGCAGATTAGCCGATTCCCCGTCGCTCAGAAAAATCTGCTGCCGCCAACACTCGTTTGACAATGTGAATATTAGTCCCTGGTCAGGAGGGCTGTTCGAGTGCTGTTCTGATGAGCGTGCGCCGCGGACTCGGTGCTGTATAAGGCCCAGCTGTGGTCGATGGCCAGAACCTTCCACGCCGACGTTCTGATGAGCGTGCGCCGTGGACTCGGTGCTGTCTAAGGCCCAGCTGTGGTCGATGGCCAGAACCTTCCACGCCGAGGCGCCTCTCCTCTCAGCGGCCCGCCTGCTGGCCTATCGCGCTGTGCCAGTGCCCCGTGCCGGAGGAGGTCATCCCCCCCGCCCCTGATCCTCTCTGAGGTGGGGAGAAAGTGTTAAGTAGCACTTCTGGCATTTATTTTCACATGTAAAATGAACCGGTGCAAACTCTCGTTTTCTTGGAGATTTACAGTAGCTGTGGTGGAAATGGGAGATTTCTGTTTTAAATATCTTGCTTGGATAAGGCTGACATGCTCACACACCTTGCTTGTTTATTTTCTCCTTGTGTGGTTGAGCAGAGCACAGTGACACGTTCACACAACATGTGATCGTACATTTTTTTCTTTTTAACCTCTGCTGAGCTGTGTTTTTCCCTGGTAGTTTGTTATTTATTTATTGTTTGTTAGCAGGTTAACAGGAAATGTTCTGGACAGATTTTGACACAGAGATCCAGATCACTGTCTGGATCCTGGACTTTTGTTTTTTTTAAAGGATTGTTACGGGATATAGAGGTAATTTTAAGTTGCTATTAATATGAAGCAGCATGTTGACATTATGATAATTATTAAACAATCATTGCCCTTGTTTTGGTCCCCGAGCGCCACCCTCTCTGTATATTTTAATCCCTGTTAAGCGCCTGTCTCTGCATTCTGTGTGATTACCAAATTTCAAAATTTCTAACTCACAGTCTGTGAATTATGAGACGCTCAATACTCTGCATTTGTTGCCTTGTTTTATTGTGTTGTGCTATAAATAACAACCTGGTCCTCATAGTCAAAAAACAAAGTCAGATTTCTGTTCCAAATGGGACTTGAACATGTATAAACGAAGACCTAAAAATAACACAAACAAGGTGTGAAATCATGTCACAGGAAAAAATGCTGAATGTTAAAATATCCGAATTACCTTTTGGTCCTGGTCCAAATCAAGATAAAAATAAACACTGATGTACTCCAGCTACATGATACACTTGAGTGGATGTGATGATGTACTAGTGCTGTATATTTTTTTCACAAAAATACCAATTACGCACATTCATTTGGCTCTTCTTTATACCTGCTCTACTGTCTCACACACTTGATGCTAAACAGTGTTTCACCATTTCACTGATAGAAAATATCTATATATAAATTGTTCATTTTGCTGTAAGGCAGAATTTCTTTTCATTTCACGCTGTAGAAGCTGTAATTCTTTTTTTGAAGACAGATTATGGTTGATACAGTGTGAAGAAGTTTCATACCTGCTTTACTTGACCACATTTCACGTTTACATTTACTACAGACAAAACTGCATTAAGACTACAGCCGTTATAATGGGTCCAGTTTAGCAGTATTAGCTTGTTAATGGTGCGGACGTACGTGCTTAGTGTTGTTGGACTGGCGTTGAAAGAAACATTGAATTTGAGTATCCTGTGTGCTGCTACATGCCGCACATACAGCAACATTAGTAACAGTGGAGACAGTCAGAGGAGTCAGCAGGGAGAGATTTCCTCTGTAGGTCAGCCATCCCTGAGTGAGTTCTGACAGGCCGGGATGGTCTTAATGATGTGTCTAGTTGGTATTTGTTTTACCCACTGAGGCAGATTACCTCCCTTATGATCCAACTGTCACTCCGTACTCACTGAAGGGCCTGCAGGGTCACTGCTTTGCCCTGAGATGCTCTATTGCAGATGTTTCGCTTATTGTAGGTGATGACGATGCCTCTGAACTGGGAAACGTCAGTGACTTCACAAGTCTGCATGTTGCTGTTGACTGGGCAGCCATGTTGTTTTCTTTTGCTCTCTGTCAACATTTTCCCCGAGGAGAGCGCCCCGAATGTACACGTGACCACGTCCCGCAGTTCACAGCTGTTTTTACCAACGTCAGGCTGAGTGTTGAGAAGGAAATGGAAAGATGTCAAGCAGCTGTTTGCTCAAAGAGAAAGACCTCAGATTCCCACTGCAAACGTTAGAAGATAAATAGATAAATAAACAGTCTGTGGAAAAAAAGCTCAATTTTTTTCCCCCAAGGTGTTAAAAAACACAAAAGTGACCCACGCTGTTGCATTGGATAACATGCCCCTCTATTATAAGAGCACTAACACAACAAAAGTGTATTAATTGGTGTCTGAAAATAAACTCTCGCATGTATTTTCAAAGTTGGACACTGTTGGCCTGTCCTCAGAAAAGGCCCAGAGCGACGGCTTTATTGTTTTCCCTTAACATTACCTTCTGATCCCTATCTCTAACCTGATCACAGCGCTTCAACGTGGTCTCCATTTGATAACTAATGTAATAGCTGTGGTTATTGTTCTTTTTTTCACGTCATTCACTGAGCCTCTGCTGCGAAAACATCAGTGCTATTATACACGGAGGCAGACAGACAGGTTGTTGGCTACTGTCCTCTCATGGCCAGTGTTGACAGGAAGAGAAGACATGGAGGAGATGTGTGGTGGCTTTAAAACTTTAAACCACAATTGAGGAAGAGATGAGTCGTCCATACTTAGAGTACAGTTTTTTCAGAGGTTTGCTGCTGCAAAATTTTCAGCCAAAACAGTAAGGTTGAAATTACAAAACAATGGGCTGAAAGATGTTTTTCTTTCAATGTTTGTGTTTCTGCTGCCCATCAGAAGTTGTTTGATGCACTTTTAATCAGTTGCTGGACCTGCCGTGCCGCTTGCGACACGCTGCCAACCTTGTTCCCCGTGCGGGAGAATGTAATGAATCAGGGAACGAAGCACAGCTGTCACCTTCATGTATCTGACTTAGCACAGGTGGCAAATGAGTGGCAGATTATGGGTGAGAGATGGTGTGGTGGCACAATTGAGAGAAGGTATGTTTTAAGCCTCTCCTCCGCTGCTGAGCAGTGATATCTTGAGCTCATGATGAGTTAATTCTGTGTGCACGTTCAGGCAGAGCTTCTCACTCTGACCTGAGTGAAACCCAACAAGAGAGTCGCGTTGGGTTGGTTTTCCTGTCATGTTAAGTGTTACCTTTCAGTTGACGCACGAGCTTCAATTTGATGATTTTGCCGACTTCTTTGGTGCTAAGCAGTGGAATGAGTCCCAGACGTGTACAGTAATGATGTCCCTGCACTCCAATTTCCTGTTGATTTGTTTGTGTTTATCTGTAGTGTTGTTTCATTATCTTGTTGCCACGGCGACTGTTGATGCTCACCATCACTCAGTTTTCACGGGGTTATTGGTTTTCATAGCGCATGCATCATTTTCTGTAAATATGAGGTTTTTTAATTAGATAGACATGTCTGGTGCCAGTCAAAGCTTTCAGGAACTTTATTGCAATATAATTGCAATAAAATTTAAGAAAATATGCATACAATCACCTTGGAAGTATACCTGTGCTCTTACAGGATTCTTTATAACAGCGGCTAACCATTTCTGTTCTCATAGAACAATTTGCTGATTGTTTCTCAATGGATTAAAAAGACATTTTAACATCTTATATACTAGCCCATCCCTCAAAATTTGAATATAGTGATTTGAAATGAAATCTTTCAGGAACAATTACGAGTTTAATGATGATAATTATAGCTTACAGCTCAACAGGTTAAAATCATTTTAAAAAAGGCTCTAGAAGTTTCATTTTAAATGAAATGAATATGCAATACATTAGACTTCTTGGATTTAATTACAGTTTTCACTTTTATAATTAATCCTGCTTCTCTTACTCAATCGTATGCTGTTATGACAACCACATGGAGTAAAAACATCCTTAATATTCACATTTTGTCTCTACAGACAAGAGAGTGTAGAGCTCAGGCGTCTATCTTCTGCCCACTAGAGGGCAGTGTAGTACCATCATCATCATCATCATCATCATCAGTGAGGCTGCTTCCTGTTACAGAACCAGTGAAGCAGAGAAGGTTGAAACCCAAATACAGAACAAAGTGACAACAGAGACTATAAATAACAGCAGCGTGTGGCTGGATTAAGACTTAAAGCTGACAGGAAAACAAGAGATTCATACTGAGATATCAACATCATCAGCCTTCTCCTATCTGAGCACCTGTGAAGATGAAAGCTGTGAAAAAAACAGAGCGTATCTGCCCCGCGGGCCTCCTCGGAAGCCAGGATGCCAAATACGTCACTTGTGACATTTTACACTCACTCATTTTACTGCCCCATGTCAAATTATACACTCACACTGGCTTACGCACACGTATGCGTACAGCACACACACACACTCCGTCCGGCAGCTGTCCAGGCGGCAGGCAGCAGGCTCCATCAGATAAATATGAGGTCTGTAATGTGACCGCAGAGATGAGGCTGATGGGATCAATAAAGAACGGCGCTGCAGGTCATCGGGAGAACACAGCGGGAGGATAAATATGGACTGGCTCGTCGGAAAGCGGAGCAGCGAGACCGACGGGTACACAGGACGGCGTCCTCTCTCTGTGTTCCCTCTGCCGGCACACACGGATCAGACGGGTCCGGGGTCACGTATGGGGCTCGACATGACAGTCGTCGTAGCGGCGATATTGGTTTTTGGGCTGAACCTAGAGAACACAGTAATCTGACATGCTGGTTATTTGTGTCATGGACTAACTGGACAGATTCCAGTGGAAATTCTGCTCACTTTGCAGCTCTTCATGTTCAGACGTCTATTAGCTGTAGTCTGCAGTCGTCTCGATCTTTGTGGAGCTGTTATCTTTTCTTTCTGAAAGCTGTTTTCACGTCCCACAGAACAACAAACTTCAGCTTCTTGTGAAACTTTTGCTGCGTCTCCTTATTTTCTATCAGCACAGTTTGAATTCAGGTTTTAAAGTGTGGCCACCTTAGAGCCACAAACGTTGTACTAATTTTTCACTAATTCCACTAATTGCCTAACAATGAATTGACTAAATTTAAAGAAAATTACAAGAGATAAATTAACAATAAAAATCATTTGCTGAGACAAACCCGAAAACTGCAGTTTGTACGAGCTGATAAATGTAAAACTCTTCGCTGTGACAGACAGAATCAAAATGAACACATTTAATTTCACACAGCTGCAGCACGTGGAGCTGATACAGACGTGTCGATGAGGCGGGTGATGTTCTGCTGATCAGGAATGTGAAACCTTTTGAGCAATTAGTGGAAGTCGACATAATCAACGTTGCTCTTCATAGAAATTGGTGATTTTGTGGTCGTTTTCTTGATATTGTCCAACATAGTTAATTCAGACACAGTGAAGGATTCAGCAGTTTTTCAGGTGGAGAGACGTGTGGATTGTTCAGAGTTTCCAGGACAGGACCTGTTGGTGACCGGCTGCTCTTAGTTTTTCAGAATCTATTTTTTCTTCACCGCCTTAAGCTCTACAAATTTCATAAAGCTCAAAGAGCTTCCTTTTTCAACCCAAGTTTAAAAACCTGAGGCGTTTCTTTCAGGCAGCTTATTAACTGATGCATTTAATGAAGCTAATGGAGCGATTTTTCCACTCAGCTGAGCCGTCAACAGAATGACCTACACGGCGTCATCCTCACCTCTCGATGCGGCTCCGTGTTCATTTCAAGGAAATGCTGGCACGTCACTCGGCTGGACTGCTCTGCTTTCTGCTCACTCCGAACGTGTGCAAGACTGTGCAGAATTCATGACAGCCGTTCACGGTGACGCCACCCTTTTCAAAAACCCCCCGGTGTTGAATAAATAGCTGACCGGCACGTTTGAGTCTTGTTTTAAAAAGCCCTGTGTAAACTAGTATTAGATGATATACAGTAGGAGAGACGGCGTTACCTACATGAAGCGGTTATTTTTTGTTTAAAACATCAACTACATCACCTTTGTCATTCTGAATGTGAATTTTTTAACATTGTTTACCTCAGTATTAATGTCATTTTCACCAAAGTATCATCCGTAACATCATTGATATTACAGTTGAAGAACCATTTTTTGTCGTGTATGTCTGTAGTGTCTTTTGCACTGTTTTCCTCATCTCTTTGCCTTCTGTATTCACTGAGCTGTGCACACCTTTATTTATTTATTTTATGTTTTAGGAGGAAAGAAGAACCAAAGCCTCAGCCGGCACAGTAAGTGAACTACATTACCCAGAGTGCGCCAGGCTTTGACACTTCTTCCTGTCAGTGGGTGCTGTGTGCTTCATGTGGCTTTCTCCTCTCTGTCTGGGAGGGAAGTGAAAGAAATGTCAGTGATGTCACGGAAAGCCGCCGTCACGGCGTTTTATTGAGCATCAGCGCCGAGTGAGCGCCCAGAGTGTTGAGTTCTGTTAAAGAACAGCCGCCTTCCATGACATCAGGGACAACGGCTTTTCCCTTCGCCCCTGGTCTCTGACTGGCTGTCGTTTCCAGCTCTCTGATTGGCTTGTGCAGCCTCTTAATTCAATCAAAAATATGAATTACCTGCCCTGCATCCCTGTAAATCCACCTGTAGGTCTAAGCAGCCTGACGCCCTTCTGCAGCCAGGCTGGAATCCCCTCAGCCCAACTTTTTAAATGTCCTTCTCCTCGCTCTCCTTTCTGACAACGTCTGGTTGTCGATGCTCCGCCAACGGCCGCGCTGACCGTGTCCTTTCTCGTTCTATGGCCAGTGTCCCTGCCGTTGTTCACTTTCTGGAATCTGACCCGCCTCCTCACAAACACGCTTTCAGGACAGATTTGTTTTCTCTCACCGTGACTCGCTGCAAAGTTGCAGTCACACTTTGCTTATTTGAACAGGTGGTTTAGTGGGATCACTGAGCTGGTAAATAACGTCCTTCAGCCCCAGCAAAAGTCCCAAAATGAAAAGGAGCCAGAGGCAGACACGTAAGTAACAGCTCAGAGCCCTTCCAGAGTGTAGTGACTCTTCTCAGTGTGTCTCGATGGGTTCTACTTTTATAAATGACAGCATGGTATTACTCGGTTATCGCCTGTACAAGTGTGTCAGCCATGATTAGGGAACTCATGCATTCTAAATTGTCAGAGCTCATGTTGTTGCCGCAGAACATTTTAATTCTAAAAGATGTTATCATTGATCAAATCGGTGATTTTTTTAAAAAGTTGATTATATTTCAAGTGAATCCACAACATGGAGGAGGTGGTGGGACCCGAATACAGATGTGGCAGACGGAGAGAGTTCAGCTAATGATTTATTTAAAACTCGCAGGTGAAAAGCCAGGCAAGGTTCAGAACCAGATTCAGTCCAAAAAAAAGCAAATAATTCCAAAAATGGAAAATCCAAAATCCAGAAATGAACCATTTGTCAAAACTTGAAGTCAAACGTGACGAAGCAAATATCCTGTACGAGAAAAAAACGCTCAGGAAAGAAGGTGGATCGCCCAAAAATCTGGCCAAAGATGAGAGAAAGCACATGTAATATATTAGGACGGGGCCGGCAGACACGTGGACGCAGGTGAAACCGACGAGGGGAGAGGAAGGAAGCAACAACAGGAAGAAGCTTAAATCAAGACCACCCTTTCAAAATAAACCAGAAACACATAAAGTCACATTTTTTTGTATTGCGAGTAATAAACGGGAAAAATAATAGAAACTCAAAACAGGAACAGGAAATAATCTTTTTAACCACGAATTGTGACATCTGCCTTCTCCACCAGCTTCAGCCTCCAGCGGTGTGGACGACCCAATGACCTAAGTGTTCCGTCAGATTTATGTACATACTTTTACTCAAATGCAGATGAACAGACAGACTGGGATCAGTCCAGATCAATATTTAGTTTATTAAGGTTATTGAGGCAAACAGGCAGGTCGAAGGGCAGGAAGGGGTCACAACCAGGGAGTCAGTCCAATAAGCAAAAAAAAAATCCCAGAACAACAGAACACAGGTGGAACACATGAGGATAAACGCCAAAGAGGGAAACAACCGAGGGGAGAAGCGGAAAAAAAAACAAAAACGCAAAAGGATAAAGATCATTCAAATATAAAACGGGAAATAAACTATTGAATTCTGTGTCCATTTAGTTTCCGTTCTTGACTTTGTGCAAAGTCTTTAATATTTACACTTGAATGTGATCGCGGACGAACTGTGTATGTTAGCGTCAGAAGTCACTGTGGAGCAAACTGCTGCTGTCATGGAATCGCTCACTGATTTTGGAGCTTTTTAACAGAGAACTTATCACACTAACCAGTGAGCCTCTGTGTGCGTCCCATTTATTTTGGCCTGATACGGCTGCGAAGTGGCACAGAGCGATCATTAATGCTATTAGCTACACCTGTGCTGCTGTGAGGGACGCTGTGTGCCGTATGACAGCGTGTCAGCTCAGGGTAACGTGTCGTCTCAGACCTTAATGATGTCAGTGTTAATTCACCAAATAAAGGTAACAAATTAAGCCCCAAGCTCTTCTTTTTTTATGACTTATGTGTAATGTAAAAGGGTTTTACAATAAGAAAGAATTTTAGCTTCTTTTGTTTGATAATGGTGGTTGTTTTGTATGTTCATTTTCATGTTAATTAGTGTTAATTTTCTCATCTCCCTTGTTCTCAGCCGCAGCAGAAAGTTGTTTTTTAATGGAAATTTCTGCATGCTTGTGCACGTTACATTCAGCACAGAAGCTGAATGTAAGTATTCACTTTGTGAAGTCCTTGGATGAATTTGAAAAAAGGCAACAATGGCCCTTTTAATAGGCGCTGCCTTCCTCGCCAACATGTTGCGTTCGGACTGATGGAGGAGCTGAACTTGTTGAGAACTTGGTCACCTTTGCCGCTGACCCGGCGAGCCTGTCATGTGTCACAGAGAGAGGCTCAGGTTATCGGCCGGGGGCAGTTCAGAGGTCAGAGAGAACCTCGATACAGTGAGCAGCGTCACCTACATTTGGCACTATCACCAACAGCCGCCACTAAACTGATTCTTACTCTGTTCCGTCTTTGTTTTTCTTCTTCACGTCGTCAGCGTAGAATCGACACATTCAATGCAGACGGGGGCATCCTTGTGAAAACGGTTATAAATAGGTTTTATAAGCTCCCTTTAGCTTTTAAGAGCTAAGTGAGCGTTCGAGGAGGTGACCTCTCCTCGAGCAGATCCTCTCAGTAACGCTGCCTGTCAGCAGGCAGGTTATTCCTTATTCCACGTGCTTCATTCTGTGTGTTTCTCTTCGAGTCTCAGGGAGATTAAGCGAGAATAAGACACGACTGTTTGTAGTCTTATTCCCTTTATCCTCTGAGATCGAAGCTTTACCTCGTGAATCACGCTCCTCACCACTCTGCTACCAGGCCCTCTGTCAGCAAATCAGATTTGGCGGAATCTGCTAAACAAGGCAACATGTTAATCTGTGCTCGGTGAACACACAAAGGCTGCGACACAATTAGCCCTTTCGTCCCCTCGGCGGGCACAGTGAGGGGCACTGCGTCTCGCTCACACGTCTTCAGGTAGTGCGCGGCCGTTACATTTGGGCCGTAAAGGTCCGGTTGTGGCCACAGGAAGCATGTTAATCTCAAACACAGAGCTGTATACGGTAAAAGGATAGCGCTGCTCAATAATTCACAAGTGCTAATGAATGTTGCAGGGGATATGTAGGGCGAAACCAATTCTAATCGCCATATTATGAAGTCAGCCCAGTGTTTAGTTTCCAAGGAGACGCTCACTTGACATGTGTCATACAAAATGCATGTGAAGAGTCCATGCAGGCGTTTTTCAGGGGCCTCTGGGGGCCTGTTAGGAGTTCAGGGTCTGCCTACGAGGTCAGGTGCCCCCTGTAGGACACAAACAGTATGACAAGCGTCTGGCCATCCGTGATGTTCTGCAGGAACATGCAGGAGAATTAATCATAGTGTGTGTTGGTATTTAACATTATGGCTGGAGGGCGTCTCGGCTTACCTGAGATGTCCTGACATACAAACACGGGTGGGAACCCGAGAAAGTGGAATTAAGTGATGTTCTTAAGCTTGCGAGGCGAATTCGATACCCACACCCCCTGTTTTGAGAGGGCCGAGTTATCGAAGGAGGAGCTCAGCCGCGAAGCTTCTGGGGTCACAGTGCCTGATTTTCCTTTCGTATCCTCTCAGCCGGGTCGCGGCGGTCAGTCGACAGGAGGAGCTCAGTGTGTGGTTTAAGGACCTGGCGTGAACACAGGCTGAAAGAGGGGCGCAGAGATTGTTGTCCGACAGAAAAGAAAATGCATATTCAGTCAACTTTTATGCCAAAACTAATACATTAATAATAGAAGACATTTAAAGTAGAACACTTTGTAGAACATTTTGGCAAAAGATCAATGCAGTATTGGTGATAAAGTTTGGGACAAGGGTCAGTTTTAACAGGAGTGAACTCTTTTTGAACTTTTGATTGTTAAAAACCAAATGCCTGTTTGGAATCCCGAGTGTAACTGCTTGAAAATCATTTACGAGAAAAAGGGCTTAAACCAGTCACCCCCAGTACAGATAACTGGTGATCTCTGTAATGGGAAAAATCACCTTCCCCACGAGATCACAGGACAATAAATTTGAGGTAGTCTGAGAAATGTGGAAAAAGGAGAATTTCCCCAAAACCACCCTTCTTTTGTTCACATTTAATTTAGCATCTTTTAAATGAATTTTCCAACATATGTGATGAACCCCATAATATTTTTATGTGTTCTAATTGTTTGAAGGTTAGCTTAAGCTGTAAATGCCATAAACGTGTGTGTTATTGCTTCATGTTGTTCCTATTCAGATATAAAATCAATTAATCAAATCACTTCATTGGCCTCTGGCTTCCTAACATCGGCTCTTCCCGTTTTGCTTTACAGGAAGTTGCACCAGCAGTTTGAGTCGTACAAGGACCAGGTCAAGAAGATGGGGGAGGAGACCGAGCAGGCTCAGGACCAGAAAAGCGACGCCCCCACCTGTGGGATATGCCACAAAACCAAGTTTGCCGATGGCTGTGGCCACCTCTGTTCATATTGCCAAACGAAATTCTGTGCTCGGTGCGGAGGACGAGTGTCTCTGCGGTCAAATAAGGTAATGGCAACTTGCATGTTAGGTAGTCTCTATTTATAGGGACACATGCGTGCACACACACAAGCAGATGTCCCACCCTCAGGCAAATTTCCCCCTGTGCTGTCATAATCCATAAATTGAGCCAGCAGCGTCTCTGATGGCGTCCATTGTGTTTCAGATGATCAACGTCTGCTCCTCATCTCTGTGTTCAGACTCTGGTGTGATTCACAGCTGTACAAATTCTGTTTACAGGAGCGTCAGTTGCTCCGTATGACCACTGGAGGGAACCGTTGCCCCTCTCCTTCCCCTTGCTTTAGTGTAATGTGGATAACAGACCTCTGTAAAATCCTCCACACAGTGTAAGCCAAAGCTTTTAGTGTGAGACTGCTTAAATTTGAATCGAGAGCTGTTGCTGAGTGTTTTCATGCAATGCCATCCAGTCCTTTGCTGCTGGAGTGTGACAGGACTACCAGGACCTACTAATGCCACTCACCATCTCTCTCTCCCAATCTTTTCTGCTTTCCAACCCCGACTCCCCGTTTCTCTCTTTCTGCTG
>KV751394.1:1312747-1334798 GCA_001698575.1 Mola mola
GCAACAGGAGGACAAAGTGGTTAGCAAATCCTTTTCTGTGTTTCTGTGTTGGAACATGTATGAAATGGTGTGATATGCATATATGCACATACAGCAGCCAACAGTGACACACAAAAAAACCCCAAAAGTGCTCTTTATGCTTGTTTGTGAGTCTGCAATTAAACGAAAAAGTTTTTGAAATAATGCATCTCAGGCAATGACAGAAATGTTATCAAAGGACAGATGCTAATTGGCTGTAGCATCACAGCAGTTACTCCCCTTTACTTTGAATAAGTCGATTCAGTCGTGTTTTAAATTGAAATATTGGCTGAACATGATAAACTGACTCAACACTGAAGGGATAAACCTGTTCCTTATGAAAAGAGTCCTATATGGAGCATAGCCTGCATTAGTGGGAGTAAAACTCAGACTGTGGAAACAGAGGCGGATAACTTCTGTGGCTCTAGAGCAAGTTTTCTGAAGTTTGTGTCAAAGATGGTGTAGCTCAACGGTTTACTGCTCCCTAAACATTAATTAATAGTTATCCAACGACAACAGAGACTAATTAAATGTTCTTTTTTAATGTTACACCTGTGTTCTTCAACCTTTTCAATACATTGCTGGGAGTTTCCCCGACATCCTTTAATGCCACCTAACCAAACTCTTAACCAGGATGGCTGAAATATCTGCTTGGCCTTCGCCTCAAAGGTCTTTATGGGCCATCATTGTTTGTTTTATGAGTGCGTGCCTGATCTTTACTACACGTGAGCATCTCTGACAGAGATGAGATAGAAGTGTGAAGACTCTCTCCTTGTTATTATTTTAACGCTGTTTTCCTTTTCTTAATGTTGAGCCCCGTAACATCTATGTGACGTTGGCCTTGGAGGATTGTTGCTGTTGGCCCTTTGCTGTCCAGATTTTGGCCTCATTTTTTTTTATCCATCTCTTATGAATGTTTTAAACCTATCTAGGTGCAATACTTAATTTCCATTCTGAGCATAATATAGACGTCGCATTTCATTTACTGTATACTTTACTCCAACAAGCAGCAGAGGAAGAATATTGTTAAAAAAGATTATATGTAATCCCACCTTCAATCCAAACTATCCCAGTTCAATGCGATGGTGGCATGTGTCCTTGTACGGAACACTGTAGCTCAAACAGGGAAAGCTTTAGTGACTGACTGTAGCACTGACACTGGTCATATCACTGTCCTTGTATCACACGCTAGTTTTCCCAGAGCTGTCGACAGTTACTAAGCACAGGAGGGAAGCATCACAGGAAGTGGCAGAGGGACCTCTGGCCTGCTGCTCGGTCCACTGCCACGACCCCGCTCGTATGCCGTTCTTCACTGGTGGACAATAGCTGGGAGATCAGTTACCTCGTTGTACAGATGGTGCTGGGCAAGACCAGCCGATGGACAGTCTGGTCATCAGCGGAGAGGCAGAGGATGTGTCCTCTATTTACCCCACAGTGCCTTCACCTGGCACACTTAAGGTCGGTTGTCTATATAGACCATGAACGCCGATGCTAATACAAAAAAAATGTAATAGAATAACTAATTTATGTGTTGTGACTTGAACCTCAGAGAAAGATGCGGGACGAAGCACTTGATCCCCGTGCAGAACAGAATATGTTGCTCAGCCACTGCAATAGATTTTGCACATTTCTTGCCTTGAGAGTGGGTTGCCCCGCCTTCAGCAGTTAGCATTTATGGCAGGATGCTGAACTCCAGGTGACAGGCACGGAAACAGAGAGGCAGCGTGAAAGTGAGCAGAAGGTGCTTGTTTGTTGGTCAGTCACACACACAAAAAATAATAATAATATTATAGCACTGAAACGATGGACTCAAATACTAATAAAGTCTTTAACTCAAGGGCGTAAAAAGAGGTTCTGTGCAGTCTGTTCCCTGTTTGTCAGCTAATATAGCTACCAGGACTGTTTTAAACCGACTGGTGGTTGTTTAGCGTGTTCTTGTAGTCAGAGGACACGAGCTTTGATTACCCTGCTGCAAAGGGGGCCACATTCTGATAAAGCCAACGGACCCGTCTGAAAGCTTGTGTGTCAGTGAAAGAGGTGGCCGTGCTGAAATCTGCCCTTTTTCCATCCGTCTCCTCTTTCTCTCGCTCACAGATGGTGACAGCAGTGGCGAGAGAGATCTTGTTCTGTGAAACGCCATTGAATATTTACAAGTCTCGAGCAGAGCGACAGTGCGCTGGAATATGATATACGGGGGACTGAGAGTTAAACGGCCGGCGCTCGGAAAGAGGGACCGGACTCAGAGCTGCGCTCCGTAATCATATTTAGCTTTATCTCATTTGAGATATGGTCACAATTAGACGCTGCGCCTTACCGCACCAGCTCAGATCCAAAAACGCAGATAAAATATCCGTACTGATAACAATCACTGTGGCAGGTAGCTTAGCCTCTGCAGCAGAAACACGGAGAACAAAGTGCAGGGTGACATTTCGGGGGTATGAAAAAATATGAAATCCCTTTGATACAGATAAACTGTGTGTCAGTGTTGTGAAGTCTTCGGAATGCCGCCCCGTAGCGGTCGAGCTCCCCGCCGTTCCCTCTGATGTGGCCTCGGAAGGGCCCGAGGAGTCAACACTCTCGGAGGAGGAAGCCGTTTGTGACTAAAGCGACTCTTGAAGACGTTACGTGTGCTTGTTGGCCCCCCTCAGTGTCGCTGCTGTGAAACTAAACAGGAAGCACCACACTAATTTACAGGCTCCTCTCTGTTTTAAACTACATTTTAGCGAATCACATTGTCGTCAGATGGATCAAATGTTAATTACATTTGTCCATCTCTAAGAGATCGGTTGATATGCTGCTGAACAGTGTGTTCCCAGTAAACTGTTTGTGATTGGCATTGAGAATGCAAATTGATAAATATTGCTAATGTTAATGTGACTAGATTTGAATTACATCTTGTCGTTTCACTGCCTAAATTTAACCAAAGTGCTTCTGCTCGATGCGCAAACATGACGGATGAAGAGGTTGCGTGTCATGAAGGATGGAGTGGAATGGAGCTCGAGTGGTTTGACTTGGCATTTTTAAATGTTAACAAAAAGATATGATAATGATGTGACTCACAAAGTGTCCTCTCCCAAAGAGTTCGGCCAATACTTCTTGAATTTTCTAACATGACTTCAACATTTCAAGCCTTTGTAGCCCACATTCACCAGATTCCTGCCATGTCGACGCCCACACGCTGTGACCTCTGGCCAGCATGACGTCTCGCTGCTGCAGCTGATGTTGACACAACTGCAGCCGTGTTTCTCTGAAGCCCCGTAAACAGTCTGAGCACAGACTGAGAGGGACGCGACCGAGTGATCCTCCGCCTGCCTATTGGACCGCGAGCTGGCTCGCACCGCATGTGTAATGAGCTCTCATCCGCTCCGACTCTGTCACAGATGAACTCATGGAGAGTCAGAACGCGATGTGACGTCTTACTGCTCGGCTCACATGTTGTCTCCCCGCTTGTTCGCGCGGTTCGATGGATCCGGCGCAGCCTCTCAGGACTGGAATTCGTCGTTCTTTTACGTGATTACATGACGTGCTGGTAGCAGGAGCTGTGTTCGGACTGGCTCGGGTGGCCGACTGCATGTAGAGAGCACAGAGGCTCGGATGTAACCTTCACGGTGCCTCCAGCCTCCAGCCGGCGCGGAGCTGTCCGCGGTGCTGAAGGTCGGTAGCTTCCTCGTCTGCAGGAGCTGCGGACGGTCGAATCAGGACTTAAACACGGAGATCCGTGTGCACAGCGGCATCATGGGTAAGCCGAGAGAGCAGCGGGCTGTGCGTTTTTCATACATGTGACTATTTCACACGTGCTGACAGACAACATGTCCACACGCACATAATGTTGTTGTTGTTTTTTAAAGGAAACAATGGATCAATTCAGCGCTTTCATTTATTTAACTGCATGTAAATTTGCTCCAAACGTGGAACGGTTATGTGGTTCTGAGCGGCTGAAGGGGATGAAACAGTCGCTGCTTCTCTGTCAAACCACATTCTGTATTTCTGCAGCATTCCCCTCCTCCTCCTCCTCCTCTCTCTCGTGTCTCTGCACTTCAAACAGGGGGGCATAAATATTCATCAAGTCTGTTATTATTACAAGCGCACACACTAAAATTAGAAGCTCATTAAAATGTAATTCACCACGTGCAGCCAGCGTTGGGGCATGTGAATGTGGGCGCTCCCTTTTCATTCTCATTGGCTGCTGGACGAATCCCACCGAAACGCCTGTAAACTTTTAACTCTGCAGAACCGCCTCAGAAACACAATCACATTTACAGTTGGCGAACGAACGTCAGGGCTGAATTTGGTGTTTGACGGTAAGAATCCACGACGCAGGAAACATGCAGCGTTCTGTGTTTCACCTGCCTGTGATAAATGTTATTTATTGGCCTACATATGGACTGGAATGACAGCTGTGGCTCTGATTTTCTCTGGACTGTGGTGTTCTAACTGACGGCTGGACCGCGAGGAACGCTGCTCTCCTCTAACACTGACTCATCAATAAGTGGTTCACTTCTACCAGAGACACGCGTGATACCTATAACAGCCCGTTTACCACCACATCAACACTTCAGCGTGTGTCATATCCAGTATTTTCGAAGATTTTTCTCCTGTAATTCGGTTTTGTTATTTCGTTGTGGTTTCTGAATGGTTACAGTAGATAAACCTGAGACCGCTCACGCACCAGGAAAACAATGTCATTTCTTTTACCTCTCAAATAAAACCCCGGTCACCGGACAGACCCTTTAGGAACAGGCAAGACGAGCGTTTTAGCAACCGTAAAACACATGGCCATGAATGAATGAATGAATGTAAACATGGAGCTGGCTTTCCATCTAAGGACACTGTGATGTGGCTGGAAGGATAGTGCTGATTCACTCTGGAGCCTCGGTTAAGTCATGTTGCAGTGCAGTTTAATGGCCACAAGAGAGAGCTCAGTGCTCTCTGCTGCAGGTGTGTGTGTGTGTGTGTGTATGTGTGTGTTTGACTCCCCCAGGAAATTTGAAAGGGGGGGCAGGCAAAAAGGGAAAATATTAGGTAATGTTTTTCAAAATGTGCATTGCATCATATTTATGAAACAGGCTGTAGATGAACCCACTCTCTTACTCTCCTCACTCCTCGCACACACACACATTTTTGGGGCGATCAAAGCAGCTGTTGTCCCTGAAAACACCTTTGGTGCGAAGAGAAAGTATTAGAAAGGAAATTATTTATTGATCCTTTGTTGCTGGGTGTTTGTTTCCTTTAATTCAGTGCCTCAGTAAACAGCCTATAGCGCGTATAATGGAGAATATATATCTTCCTGGTGTTAGAACACGTTTTTTAGCTCTCTATTTTTAGCTGCAGGTTCAATGACTATGAAATGTGCAAACACAGGGAGAAATGGCCCTGCCCGAGGCTGCAGCCCCCAACCGCCTGCCTACGCTCAGCCGTGAACAGTTAAGCCGATGGGTAGTGAGCGCGTGTATGTGAATGTGTATTTGGAATCTTGCAGTGAATGACACAGTACCTCTGGCTGCTTGACATGTGTGTATTATTGTTCATACATGCATCTGCTGTGAGCGTTAGCGGCCTCATACCAGCAGTTTACGTTTGTTACTGGGACTGGGACTCAGTGTCACAGTTTTGTGCAGTGCTTCATCTTCAGGTAATGGTCTTCTTCAGTTTATAAAACTATTTAACCCGTGGGTTCATGTAGGCCATTGAAATCCCTGTGGATAATCTCAAAATGCACAGTCATCAAGCTCTTTAATGCTCTGCGTAAACATCCAGTTTCATCATGACTCTGTTCCAAATCAAATCCGGCTATAGATGTCTGAGGCTCAGCTTTACTGGGACCCATCATGCATGTTTCTCGGTTGGTCTGAATTTCTTTATCTTTTTATTTTAATACATGCTAGTAGGTATTGGCTGGTGAGTTAAACGAGCTCGACGTTTAGACTCCGAGGCCTGAGAAACGTGGTTAATTATTACTGGCAAAGCAGCACAGCACACTGGCTGTGTTAATTGCAGTTTGGATGAGCAGTTTTCTGTGAAGGAACTGGGCCGTTTGTGAGACAAGGGTTATTATTTAACCGCAGGTGAAAGTGCATCTGTTAAGAGCCCAAATCCCGAAATGTGTTATTTCATTATATTGAAATAGGTAAAAAGAAAAAGCGGTATAAAAATTAACAAAATATGAAAACAGATGCTAGTTTTTAATGAATCAAACGTGATCCCAGCCTCTCCTCTTCTCTGTGAGACATTTTATATTGTCTCCTATTCACTTTGTGAGCTGAAGGAATTATTTTTTGAAAAATTAGACAGGAATGTTTTTCACATATTGAGAACTGAAATCAGGTTTTTGGGTCTGAAGTTGTCTGTATGAGCCCACCCATCACCTCACCTCCAGTATTATATCTGCATTACACCATCCTTTGGGTCATGTGCAGCCGTAATTTTTTTATCGATTATCCTGACCTTTTTATTCATCTTTCCCCTCTTTGCTGCATTATTACTTTTAATTTGTGCACATTTTAAAAAAGAATTCATGTCCACATCTGTGGGGATTGCTGCAAGACAGATATTTTTAAAGACTTTTAAAGACAGCGTCTCAGTCCAACAGAGGAGACACAGGGTCTTTTTTCTTATCGTCCTCCCTGCGTTTTACAGTACATTGTGTACACGTACACTCTTCCAGGTGCAGGCAGCGGAGTGTGGTCGATTAGCAGGCTAACCGGCCGCGGTGCCCTCCCAGAGTCGTAGCCGATGACTCATGGTCCACTGCAGAGCTCTCGCTGTGACCCCAGTTAAAGAATCAGCCATGGTCTCAGCGCCTGCACTCCTTCGGGACACATAAAGCACGATTTGTGGCCTCTCTGCCTCCATTGTGTGTCAGCACAGTTATAGCCTATCTGTAACATTGATGGCCGCTCATAAAGGCCTCATGTGTCAGACAGAGCAGTACATGCTGCCTCTGGTGTGAGCGTTATGCTTTTCCTGTGTAGCTGGAATAATTCATCACTGTTATTTGGTAGTGGTTAAGCTGGTGCCACACCCAAGTGCCAGTACAAAGTCAGGGCGGTGTCTCCTGCTACCGTTGTCTCTGCAGGACAGCCAGTCCACCCTGAAATAAAGCAAATATTTATTTATTTACATAATTTATGAACACTTATTTCATTCCAGCTCAGTGTGTGTGTCAGGAACGGTGTGGTATTATGCTCCGTCATCTGCTCACTGTGTTTCACAGAGGAGGGGGCTTAAAGTCACAACCGGTTCTGTTACCATAAGTATCATAAAAGCTTCCAAAGAAAAGTAATTTAACAACCAAGGAAGTACGAAGGTCAACCCTAAACATCAGAAATATCCGTGTTTGTACCTCTGAAGGGGAGATTATGTGTTTACCAGCATGAGTTTGATTGTTCATCTGTTAACAAGGTAGGTTAAAAACAATCAGTAGATTTTGGTGGTGATCGGGATCCCGAAATGTTTTACAGGATTCTTCACCACCGTGAGATAGGACCAATTTTAACATTTTTGCTTGTAATTCCATAAATAGCAAGAAAAAGAAGAAAAATAGAAGACAACACCATCAGAGGTTCTGATATGTTTTGCAGAGATAATGATACATGGGGGAGATTTTCAGCCTGGGTTTATTTCAAGTGTTTTCTTCTTAAAAATGTTTTTCAATGGGATTTATCACATTTTTCATGAAACGTGTTCGCGATGCCAAAATACTTTTCTTCCGCTTTCATCTGGACCTGGGAGAGAGTGAAAAAGTGCTCCAGCCAGACATCCGCGCTCTAGTGCAAAGATTTTGGCATTTCTCTCATGCCTGTTTATACCTTCATCCTGTCCTTCAGGTTCAGCCACTAACATAATCAGCCCAATCTTACAAACCAACACGGTTTAGCAAGTTCAAAACACGAGTCACTTCCTGTTCCTGACCCTGTGCTTCCTGAAGAGAAAATGAGGTGAGCTCTGGACCGACTGATGGAGGCTGAGGCAGCATGCAGATGCCGCTCACATTAATAACAGTAATGCACTGACTCAGCACTTGGACTGTAAAGGCGGGGAGTGTAGTGGCGGTGGCGGTGGCGGCGGGGGGGGCGGCGCTGCAGTAGCTCCTGGCTGTTCCGCTGGCCATCTGGCCTGTCAATCATTCAGCAGTCCACTAGTCTAGTCAGACACAATTTTAGGTCTCAGTTTCAGTGATGGTGTGCTCACTTGACAGATGTTCATGGCTCAGTGTAGATCAGAATCATGTTTTAAAAAATAAAACCATATAAGAGGGCCTGAGACAGAATGCTGAGCTCTACCGTGTGTTTCTGTGTGGTGATCACTGCTCCTGTCAGCTCCTGGATTTATGAGGCTAATGTGGTGAGCTGGCTGCTGGGGCTGCAGTATCGAGCAGATAAAGGCACAAAATAACACAGCAGTAAAAACCTCCACTCTCCAGTCCATAACAGAAGCATAATAGAGGGAAAATGCTGCTATTCTTTTCCATTTATCTTGGCCAAGTGAGTTACTTACTGTAGCGTCATTAAGATGTGACTAATCTCTGCAGTCTTTAGTCATGTAGACTCTGCATCCTTACCAACCAGATAATAGGTTGATCGTCATGTATTCATCATCACCTTTAATAAAAGTAAGATGGAAACCTCAGCACATTTGATATGTAAGAGATCTACTGGGATTATTTGACTCACAGACTCAAAAGGTTTAATTTGTGATCAATTGAACACATGATTTTTGTCAGTGACATTAAAGGCTGCTGCATGTGTACAATATCCCATCACTCACCTCATCAACATGAATGGTCAATAATGTTTATGAGTATTGTTGTCGCCGTGGGGTGAAAACTCAAATTTTAAATTGTTTCTGAAAAATGTGACATTTTGGATGTGAAAAGATTTTCACCCAGCACAAGCAAAAATGCCTCACAGCAACGTTCCAGCTGTACATAACACAAACGCCCTAATCACTCCATTACAGCCCATCGTAGGTGTTATCTAAGAGCACCCGCCAATCACCATTCCAAGCCATTAACAGCCACGTTGTCTCTCCCGCAGGTTATGTGGGTATGCAACTTGTGCCGAAAACAACAAGAAATCCTCACCAAATCGGGAGCGTGGTTCTACGGCTCGGGGCCCGGGCAGGTGCGCGGCGTGTTTGAGGGCGGGCCGCAGGGGAAGAAGGCCAAATTGCAGGACCCGTCCCTTTACCCCTACCACGGAACCTCAGGGGACTCGACACCAGCGTCAGACAGAAGCAGACCTCACGGCGGGCTCCTGCCCAGACAGGCGTCCCTTGACAACGGTTCGGGGCTGAGGTACCCGGGACCCGACGACGCGCCCGCAGACAGGTCGGTTCTCGATGTGGGCAGAAAAGCCGACAGTTCCTCCATATACCGATGTTTTTATGATTATGTGAAGTCAAGTGGATTGTTTGATTGTAGAAGTGAAGAACTTGCATGTGATGCCATTAACTCTCTGTAATGCCTGAGAAGCCCTCAGAATTAGTGGATATGAGGCTGTTGTGTGAGTAGTACAGGACAATGATTCATGACAGCGATGTCTCCTGCCAGCCAGCCAAGGTTCCACATAAAACGGCTTTCGCATGGCGCCTGCGAGGCCAATTAAGGAGACAGACACCCCGAAACTGTATCTGGCACTATCTCAGCAGTTCTACAGCTGTATCAGCACAGATGGTCTCAGGGAGGATGCTGAAGGGTGAAGAGTGTCTGCAAGGATTTATCTCACCTCCGTCTGTGGTGTAAAGTGCATTTACTAAACTTGAATAGCCATTTGTGTCATCTGGAGGTTTGTTTGTGGGCTGGCTCAGAAGACTTAGCTTCATTTGGACGATATCGCAGTGTGACTGTGTCCCATTTGTCTCATGCTGAGTAGCTCAGGTCTCAGCTCTCAGGTTCTGAAGTGCTGTGCCTGTGAACCTGCTGTTCACTTGTCTACTTGTTGATGCTGGTGTCAGTGTAGTTGCTTTGATGTCCACATGGGGGCTCCTTCCTCTGTCTTCTTCCAGAAGGAGGAAGAGAATCTACACAAAAAGCTGCATTCTTTCAGAGCAACCTCAGACATTACTGAAAGTACTCTAGACTTTAATGTGGAAATATACAAGATATAACTGATTATCAAGGTTTTTTGCTGGACAGGGATCAAACCTCTGACGTGTAAAATGAAACGGTCGGATTAGCGTTACGTTACAGTGAGGTGTTGTTTTTCATAACCTTTGGTCTGTCACAGCACAGTGACACTGTGACGACCACTTTTCTCCTGTGATTGTCCTTTCTGTCCACAAGAGCAGACGTCCCCACGGTCTGATGGGAAATGTGGGCTATCCAAAGTGAGGTTGGGTCTGAACTAGCCTTAAGTCAAAATAACCTTGTAGATGTAGACTTGGTGACACGCCTTTGTTCACGCTATGTTTAGTGCGGCGGCCATCATTGTTTATGTTTGACATAAACGAAGATGGCCGCCACCTCTCCACCTCCTCTCACTGTACATAAAGGAGGACCAAATACCCAAGGGCTGCCTTCTCGTGTTGCTAACGTCTTTTGGAATCAGAGTTTGTGCAGTAGAGTTTAGGAGGCGGAGCATCTATCATGATGTTTCACCGTGCATGTATGGCATCAAAATGAACTAAAATGACAAAAAGCATCTTTGGGAAAATTTATTCGAGAACTGCTACGTTTCCAGTCCCACCTGAAGTGATGGATATATCCGACACAGCTGACCGTTAACCAGCACTGAGCGTTGCAGACTAGTTTACGCTCTTTCAGGGTTTTCACAGTGTAATGCAACGCGGACACATTTCCTCCCGTATCTCGTTGAAGTTAGCTTTCTGTGCTGTCTGTGTTGACTCCTTCATGGCTTGTGTTTGCACACTGCGAACACACACTGTGCGGCACAATCGAGAGCAGAACATGTGATCAAAACCGCACTACGATGAACCTTTAGAGACGATGCAGGGTGACTGTATTTTGTGTCTCTGCGTAACTGGAGAACATCAACCATGTGCTCCTCAAATGGCTCGCTGCTTTAATGGAGGATCAGACCGCTCCGCTCATTCAGTCATCCCGTCACTTCCTGTTCCAGTCCAGGCCCTCGCCTTTGTGTATTAATTGATCGCCTGCCCAGAGAGCTGGAGATGGTGCAGGAGAGCGATTCCTGCTCTTGCCCACATTCACAGTTGCACAGCAGGAAACGGGCTATCTGATGATGGATAGCGGAGGGTCCATAAATAGAACTCCCACCGCATAAGCACCAAAACCCACTTTCATTAATCTTAAAGGAAGTTTAATTGAACTCCTGGATGTGTTCTGCTGAAGAAATGAGGGGAAAAGGCTGACAGTCTATTTAAAAGGAAGGATTCTCATTCATCTCGGACTCTGAGGGGTCACTTGAATGAACACACGGACACGCTGGGACAGCTGATGAAACAACAATGATTGCTCTGCTATTGGAACACAGTGGTGGATACTCTTCAGATTATGCAGTTTTTCAGACACTGTCAGTCTGCTGTCATTCAGCCAGCCAAACATGTTAGAAAAAAAGGAAGAGGGACACACTTGGCCAGGACTGGACTGCCCTCGGAGAGCACAAACCTTCACCAAGGCAGGATGTCCTTCAAAAAATTCCTGGATCCACATCTTCATCCAGATCGCTCACACCATTAAATCACTAATTCAAGAAATACAAAATAGAAGTCTTTGCATGGCTTTTGATTTATCCTGTTTACAGACAAAGAAACATGAGCTTCAGTGAGCTCATCCTGACTCAGGTTCCTTTTTTTGGTCCTTCTCTCATCGCGGAGAACATTTTGATCTAATTAACGATGGCCGAATGCCATGTAGCTGCTTCTGTCACACATCTTGGTTTGCTGGGACAGCTGAATGAAACGGAGCCAACCTGAATGATATTAGCAACACTTGAGCTTGTCTCTGCTGTGCAAAAGGCTGATTCATTCAGAGTAGAGAAGGTGGTATTTCTGATGCTGATGCTGTTTGACTGGTTTGTAATATTTTATATGACATTAGTGACATTTTATTAAAGGAATATCACAGCCTGTGATAACATGACCCCATGCAAGTGTTCTTAAATCCCCTTGATACAAGGCTGCGTTGTTGCTAATTAGACTTTTTAGTGTCCCTTCAATATATTCAATCCTGTTCAATCCCATGGATGTGCAGCCTGGAGGAACCCGTTGAACCTGGAATCCTTTCAGCTCATTTTCAGTCGCATGCAGATACGCTGACTGAATAAAATGAGAAATGCCAAATAAAAAACCGAGTAATTGTGTAGGAAAAGCCCCTTTTTATGCGCCCTGTGCGTGCGATGAGCAGCAGATGTGAACCTCAAGGGAAAACTGACGACGGCGTCGCCTCTCTGCGTGCACTGGCAAAGAAGTGCGCGTATCGGTGTGTGTGTGCGTGCGCGCCTTTCTGCTCCTTCCTGCGCGTGAGTTTGCGTGAGTTTGTGCTCTCCATAGGCGTCGGGAGACAGGAGTTGACTGCGAGGCGGCGGCTGATGCGCCGGTAACGGCAGCCGGTTAGGATGCCTCTCCGGCTCTCTCCTCCTCCGGGCGCCACAGCGAGCGGAAGAAACGGCTCGTCACCGGCACCGGCACCGGCACTACCTCATTTCTCCCGCTGCACGAGCGGAGGATCCCGCCCGGAATGCGTCTCGGCTAAGGACACGTTTGAGCGGGAGCTGCAGGAGAAATATGGAAGTGGATCAGCGTCTCTCCTGCGTCTGATGAGCCCCCGGAGATAAAAAAAAAAAAAAAAAAAAAAAAAAAGAGAAGCCACCAGGCAGCGAGCAGGCGCTGCATGCGTCCGCACCGAGCGCAGGCTTGGGGATGTGGTGCTGCTGGTGCTGGTGAAAGGCTGGCGGAGGGAGATCATTCACTGGGGATTAGAGAGAAGCAGGAGGGGAAGATGCAGTTTGAGACATTGCGTCAGTTCTGTAGCTCGGTCTTGTCACATTTCAACGGGGCTTTTTCTGCGCCCCAGAACATCCTGCAGACCGAACTGTTCGAGCAGGCGCTGAGCAACATCGGGTGAGTGATGCTTTTGTGAAGAAATGCCCTGATTTATGTGGACGGGCTTCCCCACCGCCATGTCACGCGAGTGCTGCGCACATCGATCGGCCTACATGTGGATCTGCAGCTGCTGCAGATATTTTTCCTGGCCTGGATGGATGATGGGGCCGAGCAGCGATGCGGCCGTTTGTGTGGATACGTGCAGCATGTGCGCCCTGCTGTACCGTCCGTGTCTGTGCCGAGGCTAATGTGCATTTTTAACAAGTCTCCACACACACACACGCACACACACACACACACATACGCCTCAGCGGAGCAGGTATGAGCTACTTGACAAAACAGTGCGTGTGTACTGCAGAAAATAATCAAAAGCGCCCATTAATATCAATACTTTACAATTATTGTGATAAACTAAAGTGTGATTTTGCCCTCTGTGTATTTATTCTTTTGACATTTCTGGAAAAGAAGTGGTTGAGAGAGAGAGAGAGAAGTTGGATGTCATGTAGTAGATGCATTGGAGCATATTATATTATGGTTACTCTGCTAAATGCACTGAGAGGTGCTGTTCCTCTGACCCAGCCGGGCCGTTCGACACGTTATACAAACAGACCCACATCCCTGCAGCCGCAGGCCCCAGAGAACACCGAGGACCCGTATCTCGGCGCCATCCACTGTCTGTCCCCGGGGACGGCGAGTCATTCACCCACCCTGCCGTCAGAAATAATTTACAGCATCGCCGGGCTCTCTGCCACGTCACGTTACATGGCCGGAGCAGTCGAACCGGGGCCTCTGTGTCCGGAGGCTGTGATCCAGCAATCGTCACCTCCGACTGATTAAATTGAGCTTGTTTTCCATCACCTACATCGTTTTTTTCCTCCCCTCTCACTAAATTCCCTCATTAGAAACCGTCTATATCAAGTCTGTGCTTATTATTCCGCTGTTGTCAGAGGGCCGGTGTCGGTTATAGGTGGTACAACACACGGCGCCGTCTGTGCTGTTGTCGGCGGCTCGCCAGGTTGGCCCTCTTTTCGATGGGGGCTGTTTGTGTGTTGTCCCTCTCTCTGTTTCCGCTCCTGACCAGGCCCGGCCCGCTAATGGCCTGTACACTTTTAGATGCAGCTGCCATGTATTATGCATGTGTGCGTCAGCAGAGGTCCTAATGGGGTTGCGGGGATCTCGTCTTAGAAGGCCTGAATGGTTTGGAATTGAGTGGTCACAACATTTAAACTGCAACCACACTTTGCCCTCCCTCCTCTAATATACACACACACACACACACAGACTCGCACAGCTCTTCAGTCCAGAGGTGGTAGAAATACAGTCAGATGAGCCTGTGCACAGCGTGCGATATTATAATTGGAGTATGAAAAGCTGGGTTTGATTGTCTGCATAATCCCAATAGATGTGAGCAGCACTGTGTTTCTTTCAAACACGGCCTATTAAATAGAACCTGCATTTGTGCGGTTTAACGATTCCAAACAGGCTGCAGAATCGTGGGTGTGATATTAGTGAGTCATCTTCATACTCACAGCCGTTTGCTTCATCCTGCTGCCTCACGTACTGTCTTCCTGCAGTGATAGCACATCTGCAGCTGTGTGGTACAACGCCAACAGTTGCAGAAGCGAGGAAAAGGGACTTCTGACATACTATATCCCCACTTATCCCCTGACATGATGAGCTTGCCATAGTCATAAGGCGTGATTATGAATCAATACGCTCCATCAATGATAATGTGTCCTGTTTAAAAAAGACGGATGAAGGCCCGGAACAAGGACTGTGTTAGAACAGACAGGAGGGTGGAACAAGTCACTTTCGATTTGCTTTATTATAGATTTTATTCCCAACTTCTACTGTCTGGGGACGCAGTTCAGCAAAAATATCTTCCCTCGGTGCAACTACTCTCTGCCTTGACATGACTCAGGCTGTTATCTACACTAGTTTTACACTTAATTTGCTTAGTTTCTGACAGTTTGCACTTTGTATCTCGGAGGTTATGACACATTAATTCATAAACCAGCCTCACTTTGTAAGAAACCTTGGTGTAATCTTTGACAGGAGCTTTAGGTTTGATAAGCAGATCAGCTCAGTAGTCAAAACAGGCTTCTTTCATTTAAGACTCCTTGCGAAGATAAAGCCTTATATCACAAGAATCGACTTCGAGAGAGTCACTCATTGCTGTGTAACACCTTGTTTAGACTACCGTATTTCTTTGTTTGTTGGACTTACACGCAGCTGCCCGCCTGTTAACTGGAAAGAAACGGCGTGAGCACATCACTCCCATTCTTGTGTCCTTGCACTGGCTTCCTTTTCATTTCACGATACATTTTAAAGTTTTATTAATTGTTTTTAAATGTTTAAATGGCTCAGCACCATCTTATGTATCTGAGCTCTTACTGCCTCACACCACTGCCAGAGCACTGAGGTCTTCCAACCAGCTGCTCCTGGCAGTGAAAGTCCTGGTCCCGGTCTAATCTAAGCACGCGAGGAAATGGAGCCTTTTCAGTGGTGGCACCAAACCTGTGAAACAGCCCGCCTCTTCAGATCAGAGCGCAACTATCACTTGAGGAATTTAAGACTTTGCTGAAGACCCATCCTTTCTCTTTGGCGTTCAGTCCCAGCTAGGCAAGACACCTCAGCTTTTACTTCATTCATTTTACTTTGTTTTTACCATAATTTTATTGCTGCTTTAATGATTTTACTTGATTATTTATTTTGTCTATTCATTATTATGTTAACTTTTATCATAGCCTATTTATATTATCTTATTTTAATTATTGTGCAGCGCTTTGGTCAGCTCAGGTTGTTTAAATCTGCTATATAAATACACTTGGACTTGACTTGACTTGACCTGATGACTTGACGATGACTGATGCAGCTCAAACTAAACTTGAAACTTCAGTCTTGAGGTTCTTCTGAAACTGAATCTAAATTTCAGTGATGGAACCTGAATTTGGGTGTTGATCTGTAGCAGTTAATTTACCGGCACCAGGTTGAGTGTGTTAAGCAGTGTGTGTTTGTCAGTGAGCGAGCATCTTTTTAATATCTTGCACAGCGGTGTTACTTAATAAACACGCACCTTTTTGAGTTTGAACGATCACTTTTCCTCACCAGATGCTGTGATGTTGAAAGGCAGTTATAGCAGCAACATTTTAGATTATATCCGTCCTTCTCGGCAGCGCATCATTAATTGCAGAGTTTATCAGGAATTTTAAAGGGGATGAACGCGCCTCACTCACGACTGCAGCTGATGCTGCGCTCATCCCAGCTCGACATGTCACATGTGTTTCCATTTTTCTGTCCATCGGTGACATCGCTAAATAGATTGAGGTAGTAACTTCAGCCCCAGATTCATGTTGATGTGACAGAACTGGGGGAAAGGAGAGAGAGGAAGATGGGAGGGCCAAGGGAGGAGGAGCAGACTGGAGACCTAGAAACAATAAGTGACAAGGACATGCAGACCTTTCCCTTGGATCTTTACAGTCCTGGACTGTGTATCCACCTTGATACGTCTTTGGTGACACCGTAGTATACAGAACGTCAGCAGGGAGAGTCTGATGTTTTACATTCAGCTACATATTAAGGCCTTCACAATTGAGCTGACTGAGCTCTTCCACTGGAGCTACTGGGAGTTTCATTCTAACCACTTTTTTCCCAGCCAGCCTCTCAGCGACCATCACCTCTTTTTTTCATCTCTGTGAGTACTATAAAGTAGTGTCTTGAGGGTATAGGTGTGGGAGTATCCTCAGTAGTTTTTCCTTCTGGCATCCCGTCACCCCTCGCCCACGCTCGGCCCACCCTCAGCCCCACAGAGTCGTGCCCGAGTGTTGCCGGCATGCAGCAGCAATAATTAAGTTTATTGGTTTTGTCCTTGCCAAGGGAGATGTGCTCAGGGAAGAGGGAGGCCTTGGTTTATTGCCTGGGCATCTGAGAGAGGTGTTATTATGATTCCACGCTAGAGAGAGAAAGAAAAGGAGCGGAAGGAAAAGGAGAAAGAGATAAAGCGGAGCGCGCTGGAACGATAGCTGCGCAGAGGAAAAAAGGGCGTGAAGGGTGCTGGAGAGACAGCGGTAGGGGCTGCATCAGTATGCTCCACTCCTTCTCACCAAATCAAATCTCAGCATCAGACAGAAAGCAAGAGAAGAAGACAGAAAGAGAGAGAGAGAGAGCGAGAGAGAGAGAGAGAGAAGCGGTAGCTAGCGGTGTAGCTAGATAGGCATCAGGCTAATGGCCCCAGCCACTGCTGCTAATGTTGCCGCCCCGAGAGGGCGGAGAAATTGCCGACGTTTGGTTGCATGTTGCCACTGAGTGGTACTTGTGATGTCATTCGTGCACTGTACAGTGCGCACAGGTCAAGCTGGCCAGCATTTTCTCAACAGTGAAACAGGATGAGGATGGGTTCAGAAAGGCTCACAGAGCAACAAAAGAAAGATGGAGCCCTTTTTGAACAGAAACGCCAGCCGAGGCCGAGCGCTGACATCTGGGCTCCTTTCATGCTCACGGAGCGAGACTGATTCCCTTAAAGTCTGAAAAGGCGCGTGTGCACATGCATTTGTGTGTGTGTGTGGCGCTCAACCTTAGCATGCCATTAATGGCTGAGTTACAGTAGGCACTGTGTCCTCCCAGTAAAACCACCTCTCAGCTCAGCATCGCAGGCCCCAGGTCCTTAATTCGTCTCTCTCTCTACCATACACTCACTGATGGACTGGAGAAAAGGCTGCTGAGCGGCTGGAAGTATGAGACTCAGCTCCTGTGTGTGTGTGTGTGTGTGTGTGTGTTTCTTTGTAAAAGTGCATGTGACTGCACTTGTATGTTCACGTGTTTGAAGTCCAGTCCCTAGGAAGTCTTTTTTTTTTTTTTGCTCTTAAAGAGCCTCCTTTCTTCGGCTCCCAAACAGATGTCCGATGTCATCCTGATTTTAAATAGCCCCGAGGGGGGAGAAACTGCATACACCGCATCATGATTGCTTTCAACCATATGCCTCGATGTGTGATGCTATTTGTCAATGTCAGTAGCTGTAGAAATTCAACTGCCTTTCGCTGCAGAAGCTTACGGTCGGTGTTGGCTCTTAGTGGCAGCGTATGTACATTCATTATTCCACAAATCCTCCTCTGGCCTTGATGGTCAGCGAAGTTGCTAATTGAAAGCTACGACTCTCTCCCTCTAGTGGTGCTTCACAGCATCGTCAGTCTTGTTTTACATTTGAATTATTGATTTACGCCCGCTTGTAAGGTCAGGCCTGTTGAAGGCCAAGTGGTGAACTTTGTAAGAAAAAGCCCTTTTGTATAGTGCAGCCAAGTCCACGAAACACTACCACTCAGCTTACACTGAGTAAAATCTTTGTAGGACTTGTCAGGTTGTTTTACCTAATGCACAACTGACCTCATAGTTTAATATCTGCATGCATTGTTTAATGAGTGGTTTAAAGACTGCTTTACACATAATCCTGTCGCTGTGCCCCAAATCCAAGTATTTCATGCTCTGGTATGTTCAATTACCAAAACTAAATTTAAGGACAGTGCGTGATAAAACAATAATGAAAAATGCTTAATCTAAACATCTGCGTCCATCCAGCCCATTGCTATCATTATTTGTCTCATCCCCAGCCTGTGCTCAAATCCTCTTTTGCAACACTGATGTTATTTCACGAGCTCAATGAGATTAATTATTTCCATATTTTGCAAACCTTGCACCGTGCGTGGGGGTCTCCCGTCTCCCCTCAACGTGTACAATTAGCTCAGTTCATTTGTGTTGCGCTGCTCGGCGGCCTCCCTGGGCTTCTCCCGCCACGCGGCGGAGAGGAGAACCCAGCCGAGGAGCGATCAAAAGCCTCCATCTCCGGCAGGCAGAAACTGAGTAAACACGGAGAGGAAGCTCCAGTGTGTCCTCCCGCCTTCGTTATTTTGAGCGTCTGCCGGCTGCCATTAATGAACCCCCATGTAATATTCATTTCATGTTTACTTGTTCATTAGGTTTTGGGATAGTTGTTGATCTGATCTCCAGGGGTGGCGAGGAAGAGGAAAGAAGCTGACTTTGAACATTTTTCTTTTCTTTTTTTTATTTATACTAATCAGGCTTCCTTCCATTTATTGATATGCCTCTCGATCCGGTTAGAAGTCCATTCACCGCCCTCTCCTTGCTGACCGGACCGTATGACATTCCTGCAACTATAACTAAAGGTTTTATACTTTGGTGCGGCGGGACATAAAACAAACCCCGAATGAGACGTGCTGCTTGTTCAAATTCACTTAAATCTAGGAATTAAAAGACAAAAAGTTTTAAAGCTTAAACATGTTGTCGGACTGAGACCCCTCTGGCCAGTTCAGCTCCCTGACTCAGAGCGTATGTTACCGACATTGTCCAGTGCAATTACAATTAACCCACACAGCCCTTTGGACCGGGGCTCGCTCTGCAAAGGTCCGACCGTGGGCTCATCGATTGAGACGTTGGCTTGTCATTGAGCGCCGAGGAAAAGGTCTTTCTGCTGAGCACACAGGGAAACAGCCAGTGGCTTTTTCATCACATGAAGAGAAAGAGAAAGGCAAACTCCGTCTCAAAGCTGCCAGTTTCAAACCAATCAATAGGTCGTTCCAAATGGGGGAAAAAATATAATACCAGCATGCCTCTCGTGATGACTACATTTGTTTGGATGCTGTGATATCATTTTAACATCATTCAAGGTCACCAATTTAATGATAATATAGGAGCATAATAATAAAAGTACAAGAAGGAATAAACTTTTTTTTTTATAATTAATTACATGTATAAATTATGTGTTTTTGAAATATTCTAAGTAAATAATAACAATAATAAGATGTTTGATGACATTAAAATCTGTATATTTCAATGAAATTTTAGGGTTAGTTTTAGATTAGAGTTTGGTGGCCATTGTTCATGATCACTCAAAAGGTCAAACAGGATGTTCTTTAGACAAAACTCCAGGAATATTGTTCCTGACAGCACTGGGTACGGATGATTAACTTTTGGGCTTTCTAAGTTAAAGGTGAAGGTCACTGAAAGGTTAAAGATATTTTTTGGACATATCTCCAGAAGGAATTGACATAAAGAGGTGTAACGGGTGTCATTTTATTACTAATCTCAGAGTCCATCACATAGCCAAAACTAGCTATCCGTGTCACCTGTCAGGTGGCGCCAACACCAAATAACCTTGACCTAAAAATCACACATATAAATATTGTCACGAACCAGGTCTGGTGGATCCAAAATGCAGAGTCCACAGGGAACGTTCTAATTCAATAGTCGTTTTATTTACAGAGGTCAAAGCCAGGAATTCAATCTAAGCGAAGGTACGGGTAAGGATAAGGCAAACTCGGAATCGGGAAACAAAAACAAGATCGAAACAGAAGGAACTCGCGAGGAATAAATGCTGGACCTCTCACGGGGAAGGTAAGGTAAGTAAGACAATCTGGCCAAGGAGGAAGGGAACACGGGGGTTAAATACACGAGGGAGAGGTAGACAATTGGACGCAGGTGGGACGCATTAGGGAGAGGGCATAATCAGACACACCTGAGGGACAACACTTGACAGGACATGGGAAGTAAGACACAGACAGACAAACTTCAAAGTAAAACAGGAAACACCGGATGACCCTAACAGACAGACACTTGACACTAGCAGGTCCTGACAAATATGGGCTCACAGAAAAAAATATGACCTTGAAAGGTAAGCATTTATGAGAACATATGGGGATTTGGCTGCGTTGGCAGAGGCTGCACTCTCTGATTTCTTTCTTTTTTTTTAAATTTTGCTTTACTTAGTCATTCTCTCTTTGGCTGTTGGTTTTCCTGACTGAATCTCTTCTCTGTAAGCATGTCTCCTTCGTTATTAGTGTGACTTGAGCAGAATTGTGGAGGAAGCGACTGTATACCGTAGCTGAAATGGAGTCAGAAATCTATTGTGACATCAAATTATTTGCTAAAACTTGGATTAAGCAGTTGGATTGTCTTCATTCTTAGAGAGTGTGTGTGTGTGTGTGTGTGTGTGTGTGTGTGTGTGTGTGTGTGTGTACAGTGACATCTCAGACAAGGAAGAAGTTTCAGAACGAGCATGGGAGGCTCCGTATTGCCATTATTCACAGCTCCCTGTCTGCCTCCGGGCAAGCCTTCGAGCAGCTGATCTGTTTGAGTTCAACATAAGAGAGAATATAGAGTAAAAGCAGCAAAACTGTGTGGCGGAAATGTGAGAAAAATGCCCTAAAATGAACAGGATTTTTTTAGAAAGCCACTGATGGAGAAACATGTCAACATATTTTTTCGGACCGGTCACAGGCACTGCTTCACTGTTGCTGGGTCTCTTATCAGCTCCACCTGTGTCTTCTTGCTGTATGTTTATGTGTTACAGTTACTGCAGCTGGTTAAAACTCTGACTGTAAAAGAGGGCAAATTTGAATCTTTCTAAATGAGCCCATTAAGGAGTGACTGTTCGGCACTAATCCACTCGGCACACAGGGAGGCTTTAACAGTGGGTTCATTTGCGTGGCTGATGAGAGATAAAGCATGATGGAGTTGATCTGTGATGTGAAGCCTGCTGTCAGTGACTGATACTGTAGGTAGCATGTATCTAGATTTCATTATGCCCAGGTTCCAGTTGCTGAGACTTCGGTGCAGCGGCTGCCCAGAGGATATAATTGGATAGTGCTTATCTCTCCTTCCTAGAAATCTTTGTGCTTCCAGTTGACCGCTGTTTCTGTCAGGCTGCATCCATGACAGGTTTGTAGCAAAGAATGAGGTTGCATGATCCCACATCTGTACATGTTGAAAACACCGACCCCCCCAACCAAACTCACAGAACTTTTACCACAAGAAAGTATTGTGTTGTTATTATTCATTTATAAAAGCTAATAATAGCTGCTGTAGTGATAATGGTGAGCTGCGCTGGATTTCCAGAGGCGATATGCAGAGTGCACTGCTGTGGCACAAAAGGCACGTTAAAATGAAAATGCTGCAGTCAAGTGGGTTATTCGTGTTTTCCTCGTCATCGTGTAATTGCACG
>KV751394.1:1334823-1347569 GCA_001698575.1 Mola mola
GGAGGAACAATTTTATTAGCACTTTGTTTCGCTGTTCGTAGCGTAGCGTTGGTAAACAGAGACACATTTAACATAACCTGATGGAATTATAGTATTGTTTAACTCTGCAACCTTGACTTGAGCATGAATGGACTCTTATCCAGAGTTGTGACATTGTGAAAGTGTCCATGCTGTGTGTGGGAAGTTTCTCTACAGAATTTTAATGACTCATTAGTGCTAATAAGGGCCAGTCTTGTCTCTGGGCGCCGCAGCGAGTGGCAGCCTGACACAGCAGCTCCTGCTTCCCAACTCCCTTTTTTACTCTTGTTTATTGCTTTTGCTCTTTTAGTTTATTGTCTTACCCTGGCACTTTTTGGGAAAGTACTCTACGACAGAGGCAGTTAGTTTCAGTTTCAAGTTTAATTAGCGCTAAGTTACAATGCGCAGGACTACGGACACAGCGATCACCAAACAACGGACGGTTGTTTACTCGCGCGAGGAGCTCCTCAGCACCGGGAACGACCCGCGGCATGTCCGAAGGAGATTCCGAAGGAGCTGAGGAGAAAGAGACGAGGAACCCGAGCCGGAGTCCTGGTGAAGAACAAGAAGACGGAGAGGAGGTGGAGATACAAACCCTTTCTTCCCTCGATCATCATGGAGAATGTACGCTCACTTCCCAAAAAAATGGATGAACTCTCGGCCCTCGTCAGCAGACAACGTGAGTACCGGGAAAGCAGTGTGTTATGCCTGACGGAGACGTGGTTGAACGGGAAGACACCAGGCTGTGCAGTGGGGCTAGCTTCTCGCTAGTTCGGGCGGACAGAGACAAACAGAGCGGTAAGAAGCTGGGTGGTGGGCTCGCTGTCTTTCTTAACGACAAATGGTGTAACCCGGGACATGTAACCACGAAGATGATAACATGCATCCCTGACGTTGAACTGTTGGCTGTGGGCTTGAGGCCATTTTATCTGCCCCGGGAGTTTTCAGCGGCCATCATTGTCACTGTTTACGCTCCACCATCGGCAGTGGCGGCGCGCGCTTGTGACGTCATTCACTCGATCGTCGCAGACCTGGTGACGCGGCACCCCGGCGCTCTCCTCATAATAAACGGAGATTTTAACCATGTTGATATCTCAAAGACACTGACTAACTTCACCCAGTATGTGACCTGCAGCACCAGAGGGGACAAGACCTTGGACTTGCTGTATGCCAACGTTAAGGAGCCATACAGTGCCACAGCCCTCCCCCCTCTAGGCAAATCAGAACACTGCCTGATACAGCTGACTCCTACATACAAGCCTCTTGTTAGGAGACAGCCCTCTTCCACCAGGACTTTACAGCAGTGGTCTGGGGAGGCAGAAGAGAGCCTGATGGAGTGCTACAGGATAACAGACTGGGAGATGTTTCGGGAGGACTTTGGTGATGACAAAGGGCCTCACTCGATGCGTCACTGACTACATTAGGTTTTGTGAGGAGAATGTCGTTCCCACCAGAAAGGTTCGCTGCTTCCCCAACAACAAACCATCAACAGGGACATCAAGCTCCTGTTGAACAGGAAGAAGAACCCACTCCACCCACTCCACAGATTAAGGGCTCAATTCATACACCACTCTAGGATAATAAACCCTGATACTGCACATGTCCAACTGTTTATATATATATATAGAATTCCTCACTCTTCGGTATGTAAACTTCATGATACGCTCTATTTATCTATTTATAAAACTCAGGAACATTGCACTTTGCACACTTTATACACAGTGGCCAGATTGTACATAATACTTAAGTATATTTTTAATTCTAGTATTGTAGTTTTTATTTATCCCTTTGCACTGCTACTTTCACTTCTGTACTGCCGTGTCAACCTGAATTTCTCCAAAGGGGGATCAATAAAGTTAAATCTTGATCTTGATGTTGATGTATGCATATAAAAAAACAACTTTAATTAACAACATGAACAGAAAGAACATAACACAATCCCTGACCCTAAACCTCATCTTTTTAATGAACCACTCCTTTGACTCCTGTCGGTGTGGGAATTCATCTGAAATACTTTAAGCATTGCTGACGGTGAACAGTTGACAGTTTGCTAACACTAAGCTGTTTAATTAACAGTAATCTCAGAGCTCATGTTTAATCTTCAAAGCTTCTCTTTGTGCTGCTCAGCCCACCTTTTTTAAAAAGCAGTTTGAAAGATGGGTCGAAACAATACAATACAAGCAAATGTTGTATTAAAAAAAAAATCAACAATCTTGGAAATGTTGATCCTTATGAAAAACAGAGAGAAGAACAGCCAAACAGCGTCACTGCCTTTGATTTTGAATGCAGCTTGCTCACTGAAATGAAAAATGCATACTTAGCAGAACCAAGCAGCAAATCTTGTGTGAGTGTGTGTGTACAATTCCTTGAATGTCAGAGACGCAGAGGGATGGGGAGCCTGCGCTTCTTAAGGCATCTTTTTTTTTTCCTGCAGAAATACAGCCCAGCGGCTACAATAGAATTTGCAGGTTATGAATAGCTCGACAAACCTCCATATGTTCTCAACACGGAGCGCTTTGTGAAAATGAACAATGACTGACAAGACTGAGCAGTCAACATGCTGCAGAACAGCAGCAGGCAGGGAAGGAAGGAAGGGAGGGATGGAGGGATACTCCTTAATGTTCAGCTGGAAAGTCTTTGTATGAGCGATATAGTAAGAAATAATTGACTTGCACACTCTTGACATTTTGTACTATAACTATACTGCACCAGTGTGTGTTTTCACAGGATGATACGTGCTAATTTGAGATCTAGCATACCAATAAACTCTTAAGTCACCTATCACCCAAGAAATCCCTTGATTATGTTGGCCGCCATTGGTTTCATTCACTGCAGTGATGTAACGGTGTACCGCGACATCAGCGATGGGTGTGAGAAGGACCCAACGGAAGTGAGGTGACCTGTCCAAAGCCCGATCCTGTTTCCCTTATGCTGCACGCAGGGTGTGGTTTCTTTAGAAAGATGACGATGCGCTTCATGTGGCGATGAAGCATTAAGGTGTGGTCATGGCTCAGCACCAATCACATGTATTTTCCCATAGGTTCAAATACTGGGTAAAAATGTTAATTACCCACAAGTCTTGTTGAGGTGATCACTCTCAGGCAGGAGGACCCCCCCCAGCCCACTCTGCATCATATCTGTGCATCACTCTCTAGCTCAAGCTGAAGTCTATAAACATATTTACAGGCCGAACTCCTGCGCTGCTCCACATTGGCTCAATCAAACCATCTGGCCGTCTGCTGGCTCCACGGGGGTGTTTTTTTGAAAATTCCTGTGTGCTATTTTTGTGTTCTTCACGATAATGTAGCAGAACGTACACACGATTTGCTTCTCTAACATTTCTCTGCAGGGAGGCGAGAGGCAAGCAGAGGTGTAACAGTCCTGACTCGTCCGCTAGCTAATCTTAATGGCATATTCTGCTGGGGCTTGGCCTACATAGAGTGTTAGCAGTGCCCCTTCTTAAAAAGGAGACCTATCAGCCGATGCAGTGCAGAAGATATGTCAACCATACACAGTATAAACATGGACACAGAAGGTCCCGGTTGTGCTGCTCTGACACTGGAGGAGAGAGTCTGTGTTCTTGCAGCCAGTTAGTGAGCAGAGTGCTCACATTGTCAGCTGAAATGATCAATGTGGAGCTGCACAACTCTGTGCCCGTGGTTTATTTATTTTATTCTTTACAGAGCTAAGGAGGAACTGGCTTCATCTGGTTCTCGGCAGAGAAATGTGAAGAAAGTGCTTGCTCTATGTGTCGCTTATTTATGTCTTTTTAATAGATTCTGGTTTAGTTTATATTTTGATCCTTATAAAGGTTTTAAGAATATCCGTATTATGTCTAAATTACAGTTTTCAGAAGTGTTTTTTCACTTTTACATCTACTGTATAATCATCTTCTTTAACTTTTTAACACGAGGTCATGGATTGGAATGCTGACTGTATGTTTCATCGCGTCACAAAATCTGACTGATTACTATTCATATTGGGTAAGTTCAAATCAGGTCAGGGACGCTCCAGTCAGAAGGGTGTTGGTAATGCACCTAAAGCTGTTGGTAAATGCCAAAAAATTCAAGACGAATAATAGAACTGGGACAGTGTAACTAATCTAGTAAAGCTGTTGTTATGGATAAATATTAGTGGGACAGAAGTTTTACTTGTCTTGAGCTGTTCCTGATGCTGTTTCCTCTCCCTTAAGGATCTGACAGTGTTTCACTGATCTGGAATCAGATACGTATGGCAAAATCACTGAAACTGTTTCTACCTTTTCACAATTCAGAGATATTCTGATAGCCGCTTCCAGTGCTAATGCAGGTCTAGTTTGGACCCAGTTCTCGTATTTTAACGGCAAAGGAGATAGCTCTAGTCCAGGGAGCTTGTGTCGTGTGTTGTAACACGCATCCTCTGAAGATTTAAAAAGATATACTGTATACCCAGTGCATGCCAAGTGAAAGCCTTATGTGTTCTGATGCCAGTGTTGGCAAGCAGCGCCAGGAGCAGCACTTGTGAAGAGTCAATGTAGTCTGTTGTTCGAGCGATGCCGGGAAATTAGCAATGTGGGCTCGTGGCTCGTGGAAAGGCAAACTGGTTCACCAACTCTGAATCAGCTCTAAAACCAGCCAAGAACCTACACTGGAACTGCTCGCACTGCTTTTACACCTTTGTAATACCTGGCTAAAGTGTGTGTCAAACCACGTCCTCATCTGAATCCAAAATATTTCAAACTTTCAAGTTTTGTTTTTATGTCCTTTTTATAGTTTGATAGATGTATGAAGTGATCAGAGTCAGAGATACCGGTAGAATTTTAAAATCGGCAAATTAATAATTTATATCAACGTGCAGTTTGAAACCTAAGGCTCTATCTTCTGGCAGAGACGCTAATTACAGAAACACTTTTCGCTACAGTGTCTCCCCCGTATGTCCTTGAATTCCCATATTTGGCAGTGATCAATTTATTCATCGTTGTGTGAATTGCAACGGTTCAGACAGATGACTGATGTTCATTTCTATAAAAAAGGTCCAAATTTAATGTGATTAATGTACGTAAACAAGGCAAGATGACGGAACAGTGCCAGGGGCTCATATCTTATGCAGTGCACTTCGCATGGCACAGTGAGGGCGTAGATTTGGATCGCTTGGATGGGAGCGTGCAGCCCGTTTTCTCAAAAGTGAACTGGCCCGTGTTTCCTCTTACAGCCTTGTTCCACTGACGTCACTGACAGAAACAGATGCACTTGAAAAGTTTCAGCGTTAAGTATGAGCTCTTAAGCAGATCTGATGTACAGGACAAAAACTTTGCAGGACAGGATGCACTTGAAGACTGAAGTGGGAGCACCACTTAACAGCGCTGTGGGAGATTTTAGTCCACCACAGAGCAAAAGCTGTTTGACGTTTTGCACTTTTTGAAAATGCAGATTTAAGCATATTTTAACTTTTTGGTCAGAATGATGCTTGAACTGTTGATGACGTAACGCTCTGTTGTAATTTATGGCTGTAATATACTAAAGATGCATGAGTGGACACGCACCTACAGCATTCTGACATTCAGAGACATTGAAAGTCGTCACTGTTGGTCCGACGTTGTCGTTTTGTCTCTCAGAGTGGCTCCATAGTTGACTCTGCGGGGATAAAATATCCCAAAGGTCCTTTGGCACTTCCCCTTCCCTTCATTCTGGGAAACGCTGTGTCAACAGCCCACTTGCCCCCCTCAATTGCACACCTGAGTCAGTCAGCTGTCGGCACCGCTGTAAGCAACACAACAGACCAGCGGCGTGTCCTCAGTCCTCCTCAGAGCTGGTCTTGTGGGAGGGCTGACGTGAGCAGGAGAGGGGAGCGGAGAAACGTGGCGTCGGACCTGGAAAGCGGTGAGGCAGAAGAGTAAAGAATAAGAAACTCTTCTACAACACCCAGATGCAGAGTGTCTGCAGTACGCCCACCCTCACATACACATGATCCAAGCAAGTCTTGTCAAACCGGATCACTGGAATCGTGCTACGTCATCCTGATGACATGCCAGGAAAAACCTTGGACCTGTTTTAATTTTATAAATAAGGAGACATCTCTCCATCCCTCTTTCTCCCTCCTCTGTTTTTGGTGAATGAGATTTAGTGAGACCTGCTCCGTTTTTGATTGTTGGTAGATGTCAGCCCGTAATCAACCAAGGACTGTAATCCTTTCCTCGGCAGCGGACTGAGCGGCGGACGCTTTGGCCCAGGTTATTACTCCGCCTCCAGCCAGCCTTAACGATCACATGATGATGGTATTACAGCCAAAAGTCAGATTACTTTCAGGTCCACTGCAGCCTTTGCAGCAGGTCATAAACTGTGCCATCCCTCCACATCTATCATTTGGTGGGGCAAGGCTGTGCAGCTGAACTGTCCAGCCTCTGCAGGATTTTAACCTTGTTTGATTGTGCTGGGAAACAGTGATGGACTGGATGTTTTGTTTGTTTAAAGCTACGGAGCATCACACAGCTGCCGAATGAGTAAGTCTTGACGAAAGCGCAATGCTGCATCTGAAAATTAAGCGCCTCTTGTTTCTTCTCCGGTCGCCCTTGTTCGAGACGCACACATTGAACTTGTTTCTCTTCCGCTCGTGCTTTCTTTCTGGTTATCTCATTTCAATAAATGTATTGATGTCATTAGTGGGCCAGATTCCCTCTAAGCAGACAGATCTGCAACCCGGCGCAGCTCATTTGTTCTCATTTGACTTCTCTCCATCATCTGCAAGGTAGAGGTGTCCCAGTCCCCACGGGGGCGGCGTTGCATTTTCACCTTGATTGCTTCTGGCTTTCTTATTTAACATGTTTCTTCAGCAGCAGTAAAAGCAGAACAGACAGAGCTGGTGCTGCACGCTCAGTCCGAAAGTCTGCTGCACGAACGCATTTACTGCTGCTGTGTGAAGATCTTCCACAAATAAAACGCGGACGGTTTCAGTTCTGGAGCAGAGAGCACTGGAAACACTGACAGTGACCCAGACTAGCTTTGGATTGGGCTGAAATGTTTTCGTGAATGGTTTGTACACAGAAGGCCATGCGTTTACTCGGAGCAGCCAATCTATAATAAGTAATCTAGTTGAATATGGGTGTGGATATTTGTAGTGCACAATAATATATATGTCCTGCCAGTTGACAAAGATGTAATGTCTCACAGCTTGCATGTATAGGATGTTGTGCATTTGTGCAGTATGATTAAGTTATTTTTCTGTAACATGTACAGTCAGTTACAGTCAGCAGCAGTCTTTGGTACATGGGTACGGAGACAAAAGCCCACATTGTCTTACTGACCAATTTTTTAAACCTCCTTAAGTTGATTTCAGTACTTGGGAGAGAAGAAACTATGATTGACAGGCAGACAGAAGGACACAGTGAGGCAAAATGAATCACAAAATCACAGTTGTTGCTTCCACAATTAATTCTGCTTTGCCACGATGTGTCTGCTCTTGAATCTGTAAACCATCTGACCTGTTGCAGGCGTTTATTTTGAACATACTGTGCGGTGATTATGCACTCCCACGTTCCCAAACAGAGAACGATCAGAACGTTGTTGCTACTCACCCTACAATTACAGTCTACAGTGGTAGACAGTGTGGTTGCTGCTGTTTACTTAACTTTAATTTCATGTCTAATTTTCATACTCATTGTTAGAGACCAAAGGGCGTTTCAACGAGTTTTAACACTCAACGGATGAATAATCATGATTCCCAGTGAGTTGCTCGGTGAATGATTGTTTGTAATTTTAAGCAGTATTACATCACTGTTGTGGCATAAAGATCGTGTGTTTGTGCAAATGAGACTCAGAACTTTTGAGTTTGAAGACTCACGTTTTCTCTAAATTGATCACAAACCTGTGTGTTGCAGGGTCTTTGTGTAAATGTGTGCACGATAAACCATCTTTTTATTGTCATAAACCCACATCCAATGCTAATGACTTGCGGCCTCAGCAGCTTCTTGCTTATTCGCACAGCCGTGTTGCTGTGTTACACACACGCTCACAGACTGAGAGAATGACAGTTTGAAAATGTAGAACTGAGCTCTGATCAGACAGAACGGGAACACATCCGATGACAGACGGACAGACGCGGTTCTCGTTGTACCGCTGCTGTAACGGCAACTTTAAATAATTGGTTTTAGTGTTGTGTTGTATAAGATAACATCATAGAAAGGATTTATTGTAGTGAGCATGTTAGGTCACTTGTAATCTTTTAGGGTCACATGTTTTAATAATTTGGGGCCAAAGTGTAATCCCATGATTTTTGTGAGTCATGGATTTAATACACGATGTCGCTTTTGATAGATGGAAAGATGATTATTATATTGGAATCGCCTTTGGAGGAATGGAAGTGTATAAGAGCTTAAAGCAAAAACACATTTTTCATTGCTCTCTCTCCCCCTATACGCAAAAGTCCTTCTTCCAATCCACTGTCACCTTCTCTGACTTGAATCTTATAGTCTCTTATAGTCATCAGCGTCCTTGTCAGTTGCTGAATGAGGCCTTGTACTGCACACACCATCACAGCAGAGCTCAGGACAGAACATTCACTGCCACTAGATAATGCACCAGGACGCCAGCATCTCAGACCAAAACACCCCCATCGTTCCCGTCTTTCCTCAGTGAGTGCTCATGAAACTCAGAATGTCTTCAGTAAAATGTCTAATGCAGTTTGTAGCTCTGAAACAAAAAGGTTTGTTGTCAGACTGCCACCATTTTGTGTTTTGCGTCAAAACTCACCAAACTGTGAAAATAGTCAGTGCTGAACTATGAATTCTGTTACCACATAGCTTATGTGTTACTTCAAATGTTTCCAGAAACATATTTTAGTGAATTTGTAAGCCGTGATATAATTTTCTTACCAGGTTGCCATGTTGAAATGTATCCTCCCAGTGACCAAAACAGCTAGAAGTCAGGTTTAGACACACATGGAGTCTAAAGACTTCAGTCTTTGATCAGGACACCATTACTCTTCTGATAACAAGGCTCATTAACTCTCATATTCTGCCTCTAATGAGGACAGATGTTATTCCAATACACTGTTCACTGGTTCCCCCCTGTCCCGTTTCATGTTTTTATATCTGTAACTGTGTCCATGAGGAAGCAATGTAAAGCTAATCTCATGGCAGAGCTGTGGAGAGCTCAGAGGTATCTGCAGAGAGGTCATAACTGGCAGCCGGAGCAATGAGGGAAGAACACACAGTATGAAATTTAGTGCTGCGCCACGGCTCTGTTGTACCTTTTTAAAGTTGTTTGAAGGCTGACAGCGTTGCAGATGCTGCTGTGTTGATATTAGCTTGCTCGCTAGCTGCTGCAGACATGTCTTTGTTTGGAGGAGAAGGACACAGAAGCCTAAAAAAGAGCTGGAGAATATTATGCTTTTGTCAAACTGAGTTAGAGCTTGTCAGGGGGCAGTTTTTTGGGGCCAAAGTGTAAAAGTCTTTTTTGGGGCCAAAGTTTTTGATGCACATGCATCAGACACGTGTGTGTTTTGGGGTGTAGGATATCAAGACACGTTCCCTGAGGCGACATTAACCCTGAGAGCACGCCGTGGGCCGAGGTGATGCGTTAATGAGGTTGCCAGTGCAGCAAACATAAAACATAAACATCAACAAATGAAAAGGCCTTCACAAGTGAAGACGTACACGTGCACAACGAGACCCTCCACCATCATGGAGTGTCTGTAAACAGATGTTCCTTATGCTTGTCAAACGCGGCACGGCGCCTGTCCCCTGCTCATTAATTTCTACTGCTGCTTCACTTTCTCGTCTGTGAATGAAGAGCTGCTCAGTCAGTGTCCAGGTGCAGACCATGAAAAATGCAGCTACCCTCCTGTGTTTCTCCAGCCGTGTCTGAATGCTTGAGACTGACTTCGGATGCTCACGTGAGCGGGTGACGTTTATTTTGAAGTGAAGCAAGAAGCAGCAGATGTCAGCGGATTTCCTCTTGATATTTGCTGTAAGAAAGGTGTTTTTATCAAGGCCCATTAGTTTTGTTTCTACTGCAGCATTGGTGCTAAGATATTTTTTGGTACCATAGTTGGGTTAAGTTAGATTTGCTGTTTGCTGCTGTTACTTTTATTACGTTTATTACTATTATTAAATTATTAATTATTAAAGGTACATTAAAATCTATTGACTGCTGAAATGTAAAAGAAACATAAACTCCAAACTAATTACAGCAGCAGCCAGGGCCTGCCTGACGTTTCCTTAGAGTCGGAGCTGCACAGAGCTGCAGTCCTGTCACATTACACACAATTCCATTATTAGAATAAAACAACAAGAAAAAAAATGTCAACATTTGTTGTATTTCTGCATGCTCTGAATTTATCTTTTGGCTTAATTTTATTCTGCTCTTTGGCTGCTGAACTGTTCTTAAATTTGGCTGCAGTTTAACTGAATTTGAATTTTTTTGTGGAAATTTACACTCGTTACACCAGTGAGAGACTGAATCAAGTAAATAGTTCTGACCTAAAACAGCTTTAATGTGCTGTACAGCTGAGGGAAACTGAGGTCATATTTTGTCTTTTGCCTATAGTTTTTGCTTCATTTTTAAAAATGAAAACATATATTGGTGCAGCCAACAAGATGACTTCCTCAACCTTGTTATACGTCTGTTGTTTTGGGATTTTTCAGCAACTTGACCAGTCGTGTATGACTCAATAAATCTCCCCTCTATATTGTTCCTAGACTGAACAATTGCTCAGCCTCTGGCCTCCAACTCTCTACCAGCCCATATTTAAACTGTACTATAGTTCATGAACTGCACACAGCACGTATACATCATTCCGTCTGTCCTTAAAGCTGGCGCTTCACTCTAGTGAGACCATTCAGCGCATAGAACGACACGTGTGCCTCCTCACAGCGCACATTCATTTCCCTTCGGCTAACGAATGAATGATCCAGCAGGCAGAGAACAAACCTCCTTGATGTTCAGTGAATCACTCAGTCACGTGCGAGGAGTCCTTGCCTTGGCCTGTGAGCGAGGCTGGCAGCAGTGATTTATGAAGCCCTTTGAAATTTATGAAAAGTTGGCGCGTACAGAAATTAAAGGGATGCTTCACGGAGCCTTTTCCCGACCAAAATGTCATTGTTATTTTGGAGACAAAGTCGGAGAAACGTAGGGGAAAAGTGCCTGGTGAATAATTGATTCTCAACAAAAGAATAAATGCATTAACGCACAGTTAGCCTGCTCCAGGCGTTTCGTCCACTTCCTGCCTGGTTTCCTCTCTGACAGCTGGAGAATGGTAAAATGATAGATTGGTAATTTTAGGAATATAGGGCTCCCGACTGTAACCATTTGTTAAAATATCCATCTTAGCAAGTTGCTTTCACTTAATTTCCGGTAGAACTGTGCTTGTTTCAACATTTTACTGCTCCTCAGGTTTATAACGAGGAATCATACCAGGACACGTTCAGACAATGTTTGAAACAACAGCGTGAGTTTAGTTTTGTTAAAATGTTTGTGTATACTGCCGCAAAGTGTTTTGTTTTTTCCAGTGTTTTCACGAGAAAGAAAGGGTGGTGAGATGAATTCTGACAGAATTCAGACACGTGGTTATTGTCTCCATGCTTCCCTTCATAACCTGAGCACAGCGTACACAGGAACAATCAGTGAATCTGTGAATCATTTACCAGCGCAGTATTCTGAGTGCACCGTCAGTGTCGGCACCTCTCTGCCTTTAAGCACGCACATTTTCACACTGCTCGTTTGGAAATACAAACAAGTCATCCTCTCCTTTACAATGACTTACAGATTATGAGGATTTAAACATCTGTAACAACGAAATAATTAGTTGCTATCAAAAAAAAAATGATTGCATGTAGCTAAAAGATGCAAATATTAAACACAATAGTTTGTGAGAAAACTGCAACTTCACCAAAGTAAATAATCAAACAGTTTTTATATAACTGCCTGTGTCACATGTCAGACTGTCAAATTTGACCACTTCTTTAAGAGTTTTCCTTAAATCTAAAGGCAAATAATGGTAAAAATGTGCTAAAATGAGGGTGCACCGTGTTGGAGGAAAATGGAGTCTAGTGTGAGGGAAAGCTGCTGCATCCTGCAGCTTCCCGTGTGTGTGACAGAGCAGGTTTTCATCAGGTTTTGACAGGATCTGAAGCCTACGCAGTGCGGGGCAAAGTGAAGTGAAACTATAGACCACAGACTGCAGCAGAGACGTTTGATGACGTGATGTGATGGTGAGCTGTATATTAAAAGACAACTGTTCATGAAATCTCTTGTTTTTTTTCTCTCTTGGATCTACAGGAAACGAAGCCCATCGGCATCCAGGGATCCAAACCAAAAATACGACCAAAGGGAGGGGGGCGACCGATCACAGTATGCCCCGACGGACGGCGGCATGCCCAGATCACCGTCCGACTATGGGGATGGGGACCCCCGGCGGGCTCCGCGGGGCCCACACATGTACCCAGATGCGGCACGGAAGGGCTACCGGGACCGGCGGGGCCCCGGACGCTGGCACTCCCAGGAATACCCGCTGGACCAGGAGCTAGATGGACCGCCTGCCGACTACGACGTCCAGCGGCAGCGGCAGGAGGAGTTCCAGGCGCGTTATCGCAGCGACCCCAACCTGGCACGCTATCCTGTCAAGCCGCAGCCGTACGAGGAGCAGATGAGGATGCACGCTGAGGTGGGACGTCTGAGGCACGAGCGCCGGCACAGCGACGTCTCCCTGGCCTACACGGAGCAGGATGACCCCGGCCCCATCCGGCTGTCGCGTCA